>JANTFE010012607.1:8995-25691 GCA_027562315.1 Costus pulverulentus | reverse complement strand
GTATTCATGCAATCGATCTACATGAAACCCCATGAAAGATTTCATGCGCCCCCATCTTTAGGGTTTCATCCCCTTTGCGCTCCCCCTTGAAGGGGACCCCCCCCTTATGTTAGGGACTTTCAGGCTCCAAGGTCATTCACACCATAGTTTAGCTCTCAAACCCTAGAGGTAGTTCTAGGGAAAACCCTAGAAGCACAACCCAAGGTTTGGCCAATGCCATGGGTCCTCCTCCAAGGGTGAACCGCCACCTTGAAAGGGCCAAGATGGCTAGCTCACAAGCCCTAAGGCTCGGCCATGCCTTATTGTGCCAACTTGCAAGCATGCGCCACCGAACATTGAAGCTTGATGTGCCACCAAGAAAGGTGCACAAGTTACAAGCATGCACCGAGCATCCATGTCCATATGCGCCCCTAATCTTCGTCTTATGATTTCAAAACAAAAAAAAAAGAATGGCGGCACGCAGGCCTCACAAGGATACATCACAGGCATGCAAAGAGGCTTGACTAATGATCACAACATCATGCACAATCAAGTACTTACTCATGCAATTCTATATGCTCATGAAAAATCTAAAATCTGAAATTTTAGTTTCTCATAAAACAAGCTTCTTTTCCTCATCTTCTTATCACAAATCTTTTGGTTATTTGCGATGAAATTCCATGACGATTTCATAGATCCTATCGGCTAGCAATTTTATCAAATTAAGAGACCCGGCCAATCCGAAGACACAATGCCCGTCCTACTTGACAAAACTACGTGTGCCTTTGATTTTAAATCAATCAAGAAAAATAACCCAAAAGTCCAAAAGAAATTGACAAAGAGGAAAGGAACCAGAAACTATAATTTTTCTTGGTTAGAAAAATCGTGCGCCATGTGACTATGCAATTTTTTTGAAAATTGAAACATGGCATGTGAGCATGAAAAGTATGAAAGAACATCGTTCGAGGCTCGCAAGTTGCCCTAATACCACTGTTGGGAAACCTCGAGGATATTTTAAAATTTTCATAGAGATTACAATACATGCACAGCGGAATAATATCCCCGAAATAGGCCGATCCCAAAAACCCAGTGAAGATCATCTTGCGAGGGGGTCGACACGATGAGATAGTAAGTACCTAGAGAAAGTGGTGGCCAATGTCGAGGTAGGCAGCCAAGCGTGCGCCCTCTGCAATCTCACACACACTGATGCCTCGAGCTCCCTTCTACCACGCCCGATGCTAGGCTTGGGAAGAAGATCCAAGCCTTCGCGCTCCTTCTATGCTTGTGCCACCCTCAATGATGAGGTGCCAAGGTAGGAGAAGGATGGAGATGATGCCATCAACCTCATCCCTTCTTGCACCAAGAGGAGAAGGAGAAGAGGTAGAATACATGGGGCCACTTGATGGAAGAAGGAAGCTTATGCCAAGGCTTCTTGCTCTCGCCCCTTTAATGCCAATTGAATTAATCACACCTTAGCTTTTGCATATACAAGTATATATATAGAGCAAGGGGTGGCTAGGCAAGAGATATGGGTGCAACTTACAAAGAGGGAGGCAGCTAGGGTAAAGTGGAGTGGGTGGCTAGGGTTTGAAGCAAGGAAAGATTCCAAGGAATTTCCATAAACCCCTACCCCTCTTCCATATGCGCCTAGGACTTACCATACAAGTCTCCAAAGCCATATGCGCCCCATCCCTTCCCATAGAAGCAAGGTTTTCATTCAAGGATGAAGGGAAAGGCGCCAAAACCTTCCAAAGAAGCAAATGGTGCCTACTCCTCCCCATTATGCCCTTAGGCACCAATGGGAGGAGATTTCTCCCCATTATACCCTTAAGCCCAATTCTCTCTTAATGATAACTTGTTATTAGGCCTCATTGAGCAATAAGCTAGCCCAAACTTCATTGCATGGGTTGATTAAGCCATTGGATCTAATCCAATGCAACCCTAATCCAAATATGACCAATCTTGGTCAATTTCGGGTCAACCTGCCCAAAATAAAGTTTGGCTCCAATAACTCTCCTCCATGTCATCAAGCCCATTGGCACTGATGAAATCTCCCAAATAAATCTGAATTATCCAATAACTCGATCATAATGCTTCTTGATCAATACGAGAACTCGAGTATCAAAGTGTGCGACCCTGTAGGTTCCTTTCACGTTGGCAGTGCTGACCAAAGGTCATCACAAGCAGTGAGTGGCACCTAGCAGTGCATCGCTGCTACCCAAGTCATCGGAATGGATATCGACATTGACATCCCCATCATCGCAACTAGGTACAGATACATTATAGTCCCTTTGCCAAAATTGAACCTAGTTTTTCGAGATTTGACCTCTCATCATCCATTAGACTTCAATTGAAGGGGATTCAATAGGGTGTTTTTTGTTGGAATAAAATTTAAAAAATATTTTATATTAGCATTTAATGCTAATGTTTCAGCAAAACATTAGCAGTTAATCATAGCTTTAAGAAAAGGCTTAAATGTCATGCGATCTCCTCATCTTTTTATTCTTCTTCTTTTCTTCCATTTGTTTTATTTTTTTGGATCTTTGATTTTGCTACTTGTTACCAAAAGGGCGTCCAATCAACTTCTTTATAGTTGTGACCGCAGGAGAGGAGTACTCGGGGGTTTAATCTAGAATTAATTCACACAAGAGCCTGGATTTTCACATAAGGACAAGGCACAATGCACCACCGGATTCTATCATTTTATTTTTTTTAAATATATTTTTTATGTTTATTACTTTATAATTTATATTTAAATAAAAATCTAGATTAAATTTTAGACCAATACTTTTTGTTCAAAGTTTATACATGCATAATTGGATGGTTCTCCGATATATAACATGCATAACACATTCTCTTGAAATCTTTGTGAGTTTTTTCTTTTAATTTTCTTAACATTGCAATTGATTAGATTATGTTATTGTTTAGTCCATTATTATATTATATCATAACAATTTTTGTAGCATCTTGATTTATTATCTCTAATTTACGGTAATGTCTCCCCTAAGTGTGTGATTTGTGCCTTTCGAACCCACCGTACATCACTATTTCTCTTCCTCTATTCTTTTCCCATAGTCTAAATTCCTCTTTTCATCAAGAGTAGTCCGTCACTTCTCGTCTCATCTATTCCCCTTTTTCTTACATCAAACAATTCCAAATTATCAATCAACTTGAAAGATGAAGTTGCACAAAATTTATTCAAACTCCTAAGGGTTAAGGTTTTACTAATTGTTGGTGTATATGCCCTAGACCTAGTATTGGTCCACATTTGTACTACTTGACTCTGATATTTATATATCTTTTGGCATTGCCATTATCTATGTTTGTTTACATCTGCGATTATGTATTTATATGATAATGTCCCAGGAGACAGATTGGATTTGTGCTCAAATGGTTGTCCCCAATCAATGTACCTGAGTGGATATGGGACAGCTCTGGTACTTGTGAGACTGGTATATGGGCTGGTTAGGCACGAGGTGCTAACGCAGGCATATGGGTATGTCAGTAATAGATATACTTGACCTACCCGCTATGAGGCTATGACTTCATGTCATGAGTTATCCTCACAAGTGACAGGAGATGCATTGATCCCTTGACTTGAGGTCATTGACCATTCTATATGGTTAGGGACATGCTTTGATACAACCTAACACATCGCCATAGTTGTGAGGTAATAACGGTTGTTATTGAGCATGTCACGACCCATATGAGAAGGTCAATGGACAGACAGTGGATTTGCCCCTTCCTGAGGGAAGCATGATATCCATGGAGCTTCTCTATAGTTCTATGATTGAAAGTATATGACCATACCCAGGTGAGAACCTGATTTAGTCATGACCATGTGATTGGGTGAAAACAAGTGGTGACACACTTGTCCAATCGGATGTCAGTTCGGCAAAGAGACTGTAATGCATCTGCACCTAGTTGCGATCATGGGGATGTCAATGTCGATATCCATTCCGATGACTTGGGTAGCAGCGATGCACTGCTAGGTGCCACTCACTGCTTGTGATGACCTTAGGTTAGCACTGCCAACGTCAGAGGAACCTACAGGGTCACTTGAGTTCTCGTATTGATCAGGAAGTCTTTTGATCGAGTTATTGAATAACTCAGATCTATTTGGGGGATTTCATCAGCACCAATGGGCCTGATGAGATAGAAGAAAGTTATTGGAGCCAAACTTTATTTTTGGCATGTTGACCTGTATTTGACCTTGGTTGGTCACATTTGGATTTGGGTTGCATTGGATTGGATCCAATTGCTTAATCAACCCATGTAATGAAGTGTGGGCTAGCTCAATGAGGCACAATAACAAGTTGTCATAAAAGGGATAGAAGCCCACAAGGGTATAATGGGGAGAAGTTAACCTCATTAGGCGCCTATGGGTATAATGGGGATGCCTTGGTGAAATTTGCTTCATAAGGAAACAATTGGCGCCTAGCCCTTCTTCCTTGGATGGAAACCTTGCCTCTATGGCAAGGCTTGGGGCACCTGAGGCATGAGAGACTTATTAGGAATGTCTTTGGCGATTGGGAAGTGTTTATGGTAATGTCTTGGAGACTTTCCCAAACCCTAACCCTAATTGCCACCCCATAAACCCTAGTTAACTTATCCTTCATGCGTGATGCGCCTAGCCCTTCTATTGCCGCCTCCTTGCTTATATATTACAACTAATATGCGAGAGCAAGGCATGAGTTCAATTGGCGTCAGCAAGGCTTCAAAGGGTGAGAGCAAAGAGAAGGTGGAGCATCCTTCTTCCATCAAGTCGCAAGCATTTTATCCTCTTCTCCTCTTGGTGCAATTGTTGGAGAGCTTGGTGTTTGGATCTTCCTTCTCCTCCTTTGGCGCAAGAGAAGCATAGAGATTGGCGGCTTCTTCTTCATAGCCGCAAGTCCTCACCATCTCCTCCTCTTGTCACAAGTTGGAGGAAGGCTTGGCGGCATCATCTTCCCTCCTCTTCACCTTGGCGTATCTTCCCTTGAAGGTGGCGCAAGTGGTGTTGAAGGTGAACAAAGGCTTGGATCTTCTTCCCGAGGCTAGCACCGGGCGAGGAAGAAGAGAGCTCGAGGTATCTATGTGTGTGTGACTGCAGAGGGCACACACTTGGGCTCCTACCTCGACATCGGCATCACCTGGCTCTAGGTATTTTCTATCTCATCGTGTCGACCCCCTCGCAAAAGATCTTCACTGGATTTTTGGGACTAGACTGTTTCGGGGATATTCTTCCGCTGTGCTATGTATTCTGTAATGTTTATGCTAAAAAAATTATAAAATATCCCCGGGGTTTCCCAACACTAATGTGTAGGTGCATTTTGACTATAGCACACGTTACTATTTTTAAGGATGTTTTTTTTTGCCAAAGGCAAGTAAGTGATTTATTGAGATACTTAGAAACTAAAAATACATCGTTGGTTACATACATGTCATTTTATAGATTTCTGCATGATGTTACCAGTTCATGTATAGGTAGGGCATACATCAATTCATAGCAGCTCAAAAAACAAGATATATTCCAAAATTACAAAACATCCCCTTCACTAATCCCAAATCTACACGACATTATAAGCATAAAATCTAGGATTTCATGGTCAAAGATACAAAACATAGACATCACAACATTATACTCCCCGGGGCTCGACTCTTGGTATCTCAGCAATCCTCTATGAATAGGCAAGTTGAATTTGCTAAGTCTGATTCCCAATAAGCTAATAAGTAGAGTGCCAAAAAACTTGATATGTTTCGCAAGTGCACGGATTTATCGAAGTAATAAAATAAGATATCGTTCCGAACGAGGATCAGGTGGTCAAGTATCGATTATACTATTGATCTATATCTAGACGAATCAAATCGTGGTTTTTGTTTTCAAAACATCAAAGTACGATAAAAAGAAACAGAGGTAACATTTTTTGGTAAGAATCAATATGGAGAAAATCGAAATTTTGGGTTTCACCATGTGGACAAATATGAATTTAATAAAAATAAACCTTTGAATAGAAAATTAAAGTTTTGAAAGGGATTTTTCCTAAGGTACAGATTACCTTCTCTCGAAGCGTAATCCGGTATCTAACTACGCTAGCTCCCTACTCTCGAGACAGTTAACGTAATTAGACCCATTAAGTTCTATGAAAAACCATGGTAATCCTTCAAATGAATCCGAACTACTCTGGTGATCGGATTCGTAGGTTTGAAAAGAATAGTTCCGACGTTGTGATTCACCTCTCGGTCCTTCTCGCAACGTCTAAGATGTAAAGTTACTTGATCAGGGTAAATTACGGAATAGACACAATTCTAATCAAATCAAATCTATAAAATCCATGTCAAAGATGTAAACAACAAGTTTAATTCATAAATCATTCAACGGGCTACTTACCAAATTCCAAAATAATGTTTACACATTCATGTTCAAAGCAAACAGCATGTTCATCGATGAATTCAACATGTAATCTATCTAAAATAATGCAAAGAGACACTAGAAAAGTAATTAGAACTCTTCCCCTTGATCTGGTGATGAAGATGAAGCATCAAATCCTCTCCTTTGCGTGATCTCTCGCCGGAATTTTGCCCTAGAATTGATTTCCGCCGCTGCAGCTACAGCCATTCATTTTCGTGCCTAGAAGCCCCCCTCAATCAACGAAAAATTTGATCTTTTATAGTTAGACCAGTTTGGAACCCCTCAGGGAACGGTTCTGCAAAGTCTGGTTCAAATCCGGTTTAATCGGTGAAGAATCGAGTTAAAAATTCGTCTGGCAGACGTTTCCACGGTCCGTAACGTGTTCATGGCTTCGGCTAAGATTCTTTCTGTGTGTACAGGCCTTATGTCACAGAAACATTCACGGGCCGTGATGGATTCATGGCTTCACCCGTGAAAGTTTTTGTGCATTCCAACACTTAGCCGTTTTTCGCCCTTCGTTCGAACTCATAATTACGGCTGACCTAGAATTACGACCAAGGCCGTGAATGTTGATTTCTTCACTATTTTCGTTCCAAAATTGATGTGTAAACTCGTGATTTCCTCGGGAATCATGATATGGCTTCAAAAATCATGAAATCCTTTATTTTTATGCCATTTTACCTACATTTTCAAAAAAACCAAGAAAAGTGAAGATTCTATGGCAAGTGAAGCAAAAACACCAAATATTGCATAAAATCATTCAATTAAGCCCAAAATATTACGTAAAATATAGGCAAGAACATGGTGTAAATGCAATGCATCAAAAACCCTAGACTTAAATTTTGCTTGTCCTCAAGCAATACTTTGATATGTATAAAGAATGTAAAGATAAGGAACACTCATTTGTTTTTGCCCCTAATAACATCCTTAGTTCACAAATTAAGCAATCAATCTTTCTAACTCAAGTAATTCAAGAAAAATCATAATAGAAATAAATTCCCAAGAGGTTACAATCCAAGAAAGATAAAATTCACAATTCATGTCATAATATTCATTCTTCACACACTAAATATCACATACTTCAACTTAATAAATCTATTTTACTCAATAGACAAAAATTTATTTCAAGAATCTCGGTGATGTTAAGATAAGAGATTTTTAAAGCAATTTGATATTTAAACAGTTATATGCCCTTTCCTGTTAGCATCATAACATTGTTTAAAGTATACCACAGAAGTATAATTTAACTCATAGTCTCAATCATGAAAGTCAGCAGAGTTGTCCACTTGACCCACAGCTTTCTCTTTTTCTCCATTTTTACTCTCTTCTTTTTTCCCTTTTTTTTCTGGAGAAAGCCGGTCAGTGGCATGGTATTTAAATCGCTGTTGATCTTTCTGCAAGAGGGTTAAATATTTGTTTTAAAAGTTCTCCCTCTGTTACTTAATCACAACAGATTTAAAGTATACCAAACGATGGTATAATTTAACTCATGACTTAAGATATCTCAACTAGAGGAGTTGGAGCAAATCTCAATTTAAAGAAATATCACCAAATTCTATTCATAAAAATTCCCATCAAGTAAAAATAGATAAATTAAACTTCAAGTAACAAGATACTATTCATGTGTCCTATGAACATATAATAATTCACATATGCATTTTATCAATACCAGAATTGAATTTACTCAACAATTTAAGTCTATATGAAATCTCAAAAATTTCCTAAGTCATCCAATTAATCACTCAAAATATTTCCTAACTTTAAAATTAAGGATAAAAAAATTTAATTATCCTTAAAAATCATAAACATTCAAAATACATATCTATAAAGCTTTGAAGAAAAAACAAAATATATGAGAACACCCTAGACTTAAATTGTTGCATATACATAAGCATTAAAATCAATGAATCATAAATTTCAGAAAAAATGTTGCAAGAGTTCCCTTTATAATAGGAGCGAAATCCTATACAATTATATCAAAAGATGAAAACATGACCCAGAAAAATCCAGAAACTATGTCACATCAAAGATCAACAAATTTCAAACATCAAATACCGTCATGTTTCACAATCAATTTAATATACTCACAAAGAAGATGCCGTAAGATTCACAGTCTGTGAGTGATTCATAGCTGCACCCATGAATGTCTCTTTTGACACATATTCTTCAAATAAAAATTTTCCAAAAATTCTTGCACATAAAATAACTTATTTGAAGATTCTCCATCAGTAAAAATTCACCAATACATGCTACAAAAATTCCTAAAAATTAAAATAAAACCAAAAACCAAAAACTAAGATTGCAAAAATTAATAAAATTCATAAACTTTGGGTTGCCTCCCAAAAGCATTTGTTTAAGGTCATTAGCTTGACCACAGCTTCATGTCATGGTGGAATTGGTGAATCTGTGTCATAGTAAAGAGCATATAATCTTCTTCTTTTCCTCCGTCTCAAGAGTGTGTCCACCAAACATATATATCTAGTTAAATAGGTGGTTCCATGTTGTAGTAGCTAGTGCATGCATACAAAAACAGAAGTTAAAGTCATGCAAAGAATAATCAATAATTTTCCTGCATTTATCCAAGAGTAAAATCATGCATTCTTCCTTTAGATTTGTGTTAGCAATTGGAAGAAGATTAGAATTAAAATCAAAGAATTCATTCCTTGGATTGATCAAGAAGTTTTCAAATTTTTCATTGGATTTTTCTCTTACCTAAATGTCAATGTGATCAAGAATCTCATGTGTAATCATCTTTTTGGTACCTGTGGTTGGATTTGCATCAAATAATAATTCAACTACCTCATCAAATTTCTAATGAATTTCTCTCAAGAAAAGAAATCGATGGTTCACATAGTAGTGGTGGTGTAATATACTCAGGATTCTCTTTCTCATCTTTTTCCTCAACTTGTTTCTCTTTAGTGGGGTATTCCATCCTAACACTATCAAATTCATCCCCTTCTATATCACTAGTTCTTTCTTGAGGACCGTTAAATTCTTCATCTTTATTCTCATAAGACTCCAAAAGTTCAAATTTCTCCTCAAACATGTCCCAAATATTTGTGTTGCAAGACACTTCATAATGTGAGAGGGGACTAGGTGGCTGGTAAAGTGTTGAGGAAGGTAAATCACAATCATCAAATATTTCAAATTCATCAAAATTTGAAGAAGGTAAATCATAATCAGGATTCATGACTAATGATTGATCCAACTCTACAAAATTCTCAGATTCATCCTGAATTTCTTCCTCAATGTCATTTTTATTAGTGCCATAAATTATACTACAAATATCCTCACTTTCTTTGATTATAGTAGCTGTAAAGTTTTCAAGCAAGGCTTCTAAGTTGGATTCTTGAGGTTCACTGAAGTCTGATTGTGGAATAAATGTTGGGTCGTTTTGATAAAACAAGTTTTCATGGTTTTCCTAACTTGGGTTATAGGTACTAGGGCAAGAGTTAAAGGATGTAGGATATCCTAATTGACATTCAGTATAATAATGCCCATGATATCCACAAATATCACAAGTAATAGATTTCAATATAGAATATTCAATGCTTAAAAAATCAGTGTGTTGAGTAGATGAATTTACCTTTGCTGCAAGTGATTGTAATGAATCTGTACCATATTCTCTTGTCATTACCGGTGGCACATACCCCTGATTCGACCATTGACATTGGTTAAACATCATATTTGCAATAGAATTCAAACATACAAAATGTAAAATAGGAATGCAAAACAAAGCTTAAAATATGTAGTCAAGTGATTTTTTTAGTTCTCCTGTTTATACAACGTGTTAGTCCAAAAAGAGAAAAAATAAAATAAAATAACTATAAAAAATATAAAAAATAAACTAAATATGAAAAACAAAAACAAAAATAAAACAAAAATAAAAATAAAAATAAATAAAAAAATATCTAGTCTATAAATCTCACGATTAAAAAACTTGGTCTCCGGCAACAGCGCCAAAAAACTTGATACGTTCCGCAAGTGCACGGATTTATCGAAGCAATAAAATAAGATATCATTCCCAACGAGGATCAGGTGGTCAAGTACCGATTACATAGTCGATCTATATCTAGAGAAATCAAATTGTGGTTTTTGTTTTGAAAACTTCTAAGTATGATAAAAAGAAACAGAGGTAACGTTTTGGGTAAGAATCAATATGGAGAAAATCGGGATTCGGGGTTTCACCACGTTGACAAATATGAATTTAATAAAAATAAACCTTTGAATAGAAAATTAAAGTTTTGAAAGGGATTTTTTCTAAGGTATAGATTACCTTGTCTCGAAGCATAATTCGTTATCTAACTATGCTAACTCCCTACTCTCATGACAGCTAAGGTAATTAGACCCATTAAGTTCTATGAAAAACCATGGTAATCCTTCAAACGAATCCGAATTACTCTCGTGATTGGATTCGTAGGTTTGAAAAGAATAGTTCCGACGTTGCGATTCACCTCTCGGTCCTTCTTGCAACATCTAAGACGTAAAGTTACTTGATCAAGGTAAATTATGGAATAGACACAATTCTAATCAAATCAAATCTATAAAATCCATGTCAAAGATGTAAACAACAAGTTTAATTCATAAATCATTCAACGGGCTACTTCCCAAATCCCAACATAATGTTTACACATTCATGTTCAAAGCAAACAACATGTTCATCGATGAATTCAAGATGTAATCTCTCTAAAATAATGCAAAGAGACACTAGGAAAGTAATTAGAACTCTTCCCCTTGATCTGGTGATGAAGATGAAGCATCAAATCCTCTCCTTTGCGTGATCTCTCACCAGAATTTTGCCCTAAAATTGATTTCTACCGCCGCCGCTACAGTCGTTCATTTTCGTGCCTAGAAGCCCCCCAATCCACGAAAAATTTTATCTTTTATAGTTAGGCCAGTTTGGAACCCCTCAGGTAATGGTTCTGCAAAGTCTAGTTTAAATCTGGTTCGAATCGGTGAAGAATCGAGTGAAAAACTCGTCGAGCGGACGTTTTCACGGTCCGTAACATGTTCACAGCTTCGGCTGTGATTCTTTCTATGCACAGGCCTTGTCATAGAAACATTCACTGGCCATGATGGATTCACGGCTTCACCCATGAAAGTTTCTGTGCATTCCAACACTTAGCCATTTTTCGCCCTTCGTTCGAAATCATAATTATGGTTGACCTAGAATTACGGCCAAGGCCGTGAATGTTGATTTCTTCACTTTTTTTGCTCCAAATTTGATGTGTAAACTCATGATTTCCTCGGGAATTGTGATATGGCTTCAAAACTCATGAAATCCTTCATTTTTACACCATTTTACCTACATTTTCAATAAAATCAAGAAAAGTGAAGATTCTATGCCAAGTGAAGCAAAAACACCAAATATTGCATAAAATCATTCAATTAAGCCCAAAATATCACGTAAAATATAGGCAAAAACATGGTGTAAATGCAACGCATCAAGTGCAGCTAGGTCCAACTTGGAGGAAGAAGCGAGAAATAGGACTTTAGATCTTACATCCTCAATGACACTCCACAATAACTTGAGTTGATTTCTGCGAACATTTTTAAAGATGTGGTTGTTCCGTTCCATCCACACATGGTAAATAAAACTTGTTATTAGGAGTTTTTCCACCATGGCTACACTTTTTGATTCATGCCAAGCATAGCCATCCAGATCCAAAAATGAACACTAGGACTCTGTGGGTTGTGGGATGTTACATATCTGCTTAGTACAACTTTTGTGCTGTCACTGTTATATTGTTGACGTTAGTATTATTTTAAGTTTTAAAAATTAAAATTGAATTAAAAAATTTATATATTAATATAATATAAAATTTTAATAATACATATTTTAAAATGTAAAGCTATATATTAATAATCAAATAATAAAAAAATTATGTTTTATATTTTCAAATAATTATTTTATATTTTATATAATTATTATTTAATAAATTAACATATATTAATTATATATTAATTCAATATATATTAATATAGGTTAATATATAATAATTATTAGAATTTAAATAATAATACTTTAATAAATAATTAATTAACATTTTATAAAACTATTAATTTATAAATTATCATATATATATATGTGTATATATATATATATATATATAATATAATAATAATAATAATAATAATAATAATAATAATAATAATAATAATAATTTATATCAATAATAGGATAATGCACACTGGGCGGGCCTCACATAAAATGTAGCTCCAATCACTATTTCCTCGTGCAAGCCGAATTTTTTTTTCTTTTTTAGTTGTTTCTTTGTCAAACTTTTGTAAACAGAACCACGTAGCTACAAGTACAGCTGCGTCAAATGGGCCTTTAAGTCACAACCGTGCCCATGTAGGTGTATTTTCACTTTATTTTGCTATAATATTGTAAAGATCGTCGTCTTATAATATTTGTGTTATTATCTCTTGAGCACAAACAAACCCAACTACACTCTTCACCACCTTTCCTATTTTTTTACACCTAAGTATAAGGTGTAGCCACTATGCTAGTTGTTAGGCCCACGCGCTGGGCCCAAGCCTAGGCCTAGGCCTGTTGTGTTCGCAACTCCACGGATACTCGAAGTAATAAAAAAGACATCGAACCACAGAGACCTCGTTTGTCAAGTACCAAATAGTTTATTTTTTTACTAGCTAGGCAATCAAATATGATGTAAGCGAACGATCGAAAAGTACACAAAAAGTCAGAGAGAAAAGCTGGGACTAGGGTTTCATCCGCCTTAATTTCAATGACTATATATAACTAAATGATCTTCAGTTTATTCTTATTATGATAAAGATATAATTTACTTTGTAAAGAAATTATCTCACTTTTGCGCAAACAATTTACAAAGGACTAATCCTCACTTTCGCACAAGATTTATTCAATGCTAAAGATAAGTAAATCATTGAGAAGAAGATTTAAGATCACTTTCATTTATCCAATCTTTATGTCAATCATCTCAAGTGAAAACTAAATACTTTCATACTTTAGATTCATAGGTTCTACTTAAGGGTTTCCAACGATCCAATACCTAATTTCTTATGATATCTTCATGTTTAACTCATTAATTCTCCCTAGATCTGAATTATCAACAAGTCAATAAATTTCTAAAATCTAGAAATAATAACAAACCTAATTTTTTACAATGAGTTCCTAAATCTCAATTTTAGGGTTCCAAGTTTTGCAAGTCATTTTTCAGTCCATATCACAAAAACTCCAATACATGTTGATAATATGAAACTAGAAAGGATTAATAACAATCATGACTTAAGTAGAATTATCATAATAAAAGTATCCTGACGAAATAAAGATCATCTAGTCATTATGAAATTAAGGGGATTACACCCCAAGTCCCAAAAAGTGTTCAAGCTAGCATGGTAAAGGAATTACAATAGGCCATAGTTTAGAATGATTAAAAATCGAAGAGAAAGAGGAAGTTTTACTAAACACAGGGCTGTAATGAAAATTACAGCCCGTAATTTTTGTATGAATAGTGCAGGCATCCCTTCTTTCTTTGATTTCTCCTCTAATCGATCTCCTTTTCGCACTAAAACTTCTAGGGTATGTTCTCCTCCTCTAGGCATAGCTTTCCCTCAAATTTCACGGCCGGAGATGCTCTGTATACTTCATGGTGGCGAACCCTAGGGTGGTGGTGAAGATGGCAATTTCTCTCTGAGTGGTCAATCAAAATTACGGCTTTCGGTTCACTGATCTTCCCCTTGTTCTTCCCAGTATTCCCTTTTTTATGGATCTTGCATTGGTGGTATAAATCATCCGCAATCATCCGCGCAAAAATTGGGCTTCAATAAGACTAGGAAAATCGGCTGTGTGGAATACAATTATGGCCGTAATTTCCATTACGGCACTGCCGTAATGTGTTATGGTCAAAATTCTATAATAATTACATGCCATAAAAACAACCACGGTAGTACCATGATTGCTCAAATCCTTCTGGAAATAAATGACCCAAAATTACGGCCCGTAATTTTCGTTACAACAGTGCCGTAATATCTATAAATCTTTCTAGACAGAAATTGACTGAAATTATGCCCCATAATATTAATTACGGTAGTGCCGTGGTTTATTCTGTAGGTTTAGTGAAACCACGGTACCGTAATATTGATTACCGTCCTGCTGTAATTTCGTCTGAAGCTCCAATTTGCGTAAAATTTGATATGTAATTTTCTCTTGATGATGGGAATTTGTCAATGCACTTGAATTGCTTGAAAACGCCTTAAAATGATGTCTTTTTACCTAAAAATGATCCAAAACCAGCAAATGTGTAGATTCCGTAATTTTTGATAAATAAGGCAAAAAAATAAGCAAAAGAGCATGAATATGGCACAAAAAGACCTATCATATGACACAAAATATACAATGAATTTTTGTGTCATCTAATACATAAGCCTCAAACTTTGCTTGGCCTCAAGCAAAATCAAAAACTGATTAAAAGAGTAAACTTTCTTATGAAGAATAAATTTCTAAAATATAATCACCAATGAAAAATCTCACCAAATGCTACATAGAATATTAAATAAATAAATCATCTTTTTAATTCAATCCTTAAGATTTACAACTTAATCAAATAAAATTTCATAACTCGTATAATAAAAAGATCTCAAGATTTCACCCAATTTTAGTTCAAATCCACCATACTTTTGTTTACAAGAATATGATTTCCAAGATCTTTTTCCACTCAGAATTTTTTAGTTCCTTCCCTTTTTTTGTATCGTTTACATTCTCTAATTCGATTACCACCTTTTTTCTGGTGACAAATTCAGAGTACACTGATCACATAACCAATGCAACATAACTCATATCTATCAAGTAGGAAGAATCTTATGCAAGATAGTGGAGTTAATGTGAAATGATTTCTCTCCATGGCATGTACCCATATGGATACATACTTTTTTTTGCTTCTTAGCTTTGGTACCACCGCAAATAAACATGGTGCTAAGACGAGGAGTCATTCTTTTTTTTTTCATAATTTTTTTTATTTTGACTTCAACACATGTCTTTGGTACCACTGCTAATTTTTGCAGGAGTCACTTCTCTTAATATTGGATCATGGAATCTTTCTTCCCAACAATTAGCAAATGGATTGAACATCAATCGATATCAATTCAAAAATCATACTCATATGCTTATTTTATTTAAAGAAGTAGCTTCACTTTTAGATCATATTTATCAAACAATATATTGATGACAGCAAAATATATAGTATATTTTGTATCATTTTAGATATCTTTTCATGGTAAATTGAAAATCTTATTACTTGTTTCTTGCTAAATTCATCGAATATTGCAAAGTCTACTTCTATTTTGGTTTTTCATGATCTTCAGGTAAAAAGGCACTATTTTGAGGCATTTCCAAGAAAAATCAAAGACATGAAAGAGTTACCATCATCAAGAGGAGATCACCTAAGAAATTTCATGAAAATCAGAGCATCTCAGCAAAATACGGCAGGGCTATAAACTATATTATGGTACCGTATTTTTATACGCTACCGTAATATTGAGAACACTGTCGTATTTTGAGGAGTTTCCGAACAGAAGGTTTTTTGGATTTTACGGCAGTACCATAAACTAGATTACAGTGTCGTATTTCAGAGCGATTCAGAAGAGAAACTTTGCTTGATTTTACGGCACCACCGTAAAGGATTACACGAGCCGTATTTTCTAGTCACTTTCGAACAGAGAGTTAAGCCAATTTTGCGGCAGTACCGTAAACCAGATTACAGTGCCATATTTCCTAGACGACATCAGAATAGAAAACTCGACCGATTTTATGGCAGTGCCGTAAACTATTACACTGCCGTATTTCTGTTGTTGAATGCGATTTCCAAGTCAATTATGAAGTCCGATTCTTGCGGAGATGATTGCGAGAGAACTAGAGCTTTATATTCGAAGCCATAAGAAGCAATCGGAGAGCCTTTGACAAGAGGACCTAGTTTTGGTCCACTTATGTACTACTTGACATTGATATTTATATATCATTCTGGCATTGTCGTTATCATTGTCTGTCTACACCTGCGACTGTGTACTTACATGATAATGTCCCTGGAGACAGATTGGATCTGTGCTCAAATAATTATCCCCAGTCAATGTACCTTAGTGGATATGGGACAGCTATGGTACTTGTGAGACTGGTATGTGGGATGGTTAGGCACGTGGTGCTAACGTAGACACATGGGTATATCATGGGAGGATATACAAGATGGACCCGCTATGAGGCTATGACTTGGTGTCATGAGTTATCCTCATAAGTGACAGGAGATGCATTGATCCCTTGACTTGAGGTCATTGATCATTCTATATGGTTAG
>JANTFE010012593.1:0-13992 GCA_027562315.1 Costus pulverulentus | reverse complement strand
TTCATGGCGCTTTGGGCGGTTTGCCTTGAGTGAGCGCACGGTTCATAAATGCATGAACGCATGAAGTGAAGGTTTACTATTTTTGGAAGAGGCGTTTTCCAAAATAGACCCCACACCTCACGTTCGACGCACTCATGCTATTCTCGCCCCTTTTGCCTCTTCCTCTTGACATCTTCTCGTGTGGTGAAGAAGGTTGTCGCCAAGGAGAAGAAGAAGATCGCCGAGCAAGATCTCTCATCCCTTCCATTCGACAAGCACCCTTGGAGAACCTTGCTAGCACAAGGATCAACAAGGAGTAGGCTACATCACCTTGTGTGCGCACCGTGTGGAGGAGAAGCACTCAACTCTCTTCTTCCTAGACGCCATTCGAACTAATGGCTATGGTATGATTCAATCTACAAATTTAAGTTGATCATATATGATGCATACGATTCTTGATGCCCTATTTTCCGCCCATGCACAAAGTTTTTCATATGCGCATGTTTAGGGTTTCGCCCCCCTCTTGAAAGCGGTCCTTCACAAACCGCCCGTCTCTTTCCCTCAGCGGCTAGCTAAGGATAAACTGGATCGACAGTTTGGAAAATTTTTTGAGGTATTAAAAAAACTCTATATCAATATTCCTTTTACTGACACTCTTTCACAAATGCCAGCGTACGCCAAGTTTTTAAAGGAGATCCTATCCAATAAGAGGAATATTGAGGAGCAAGGAACAGTTGCCCTAACCAAAAAATGCAGTGCCATCCTCCAGAATAAGCTTCCAACCAAACTCAAAGATCCAGGGAGTTTTTCCATTCCATGTCGAATTGGAAATATGCCTTTTGATAGAGCTCTATGTGATTTAGGAGCTAGCGTTAGCTTAATTCCATTGTCTATTTGTAGGAAGTTAGGTATGGGTGAAATGAATCCCACCTCTATATCCCTTCAGCTAGCCGACCGATCAGTGCGCCGACCAGTTGGAATCATTGAAGATGTAGCAATAAAGGTTGGAGAATTCTTCATCCCTGCAGATTTCGTGGTGCTAGAGATGGAGGAGGATACTCGACTACCCATCATCTTGGGGCGCCACTTCCTCACGACTGCTGGAACCATTATCGATGTGAAAAATGGGAAATTGGCACTAAATGTTAGTGAGGAGAAGTTAGAATTTGATTTGTCTTCTACCCTGAAAAAGCCATCTTTTGCAGGGGCTTGCTGTGACATGGAAACAATGGAGGAAAATATTGAGCCCACTTCACCGACCATCGAATACACTTTGGATGTCTGTCTGCTGAGTGATGAACACAAGATTGATACTGATGAACCTCAGGACCAAGTGAAAAGTTTGGGGACTGTCAACACTGAGAGATTCAGAAGACCGCAGTTTGAGAGTCTTAGAGCAGTTAAGTCTAGCCCTTCTGCAAAGAAGGAGTTAGAATTTAAACCCCTTTAGGATAATCTTAAATATGACTTTCTTGATGCTAACTCCACTTGTCCTATGATAATTAGTGCTGATCTGAATGCAGAGGAAACTAAGAAGCTACTGAAAGAATTGCGCATCCATAAACAGGTAATTGGGCATTCATTAGAAGATATCAAAGAAATTAATCCTTCGTTTTGTATGCACAGGATCTTTTTGGAGAGCGACAGTAAAGCCTCTGTGGAGTTTCAACGCCGTTTGAAACCAAATATGAAAGAAGTGGTCAAGAAAGAGATATTGAAATTACTTGATGCGGGTGTCATCTACCCAATATTAGACAGCGAATGGGTGAGTGCGGTGCACGTTGTGCCGAAGAAGGGTGGAGTCACTGTAGTCAAGAATGAGAACAACGAGCTAATCCCTACCCGCACTGTGACTGGATGGTGCATGTGCATCGACTACAGGAAGCTAAACAAAGCCACACGCAAGGACCACTACCCGCTTCCATTAATCGACCAGATGCTGGAGTGGCTAGCAAAGAATTCTCACTTCTATTTCCATGACGGCTTCTCAGGATTTTTCCATATCCCTATTCATTCGAAAGACCAGGAGAAGACTACCTTCACTTGTCCTTATGGGACATTTGTTTACCGCCGAATGTCGTTTGGGCTATGCAACCCCCCAGCTACCTTTCAAAGATGCATGGTTTCAATTTTCTCTTATTTTATAGAAAATATAATGCATATTTTCATGGATGATTTCTCAGTTTATGGTACATCATTTGATGTTTGCTTGGCTAACCTCTCTAAAGTGTTAAAAAGGTGCGAAGAAGTCAACCTCATCTTAAACTGGGAAAAGTGCCATTTTATGGTACGAGAAGGAATAGTGCTTGGACACCTAATCTCATAACGCAGCATCAAGGTTGACCGGTCCAAAGTAGATGCCATTGAAAAGATGCCACCACCTTCATCTGAAAGGGGAGTCCGAAGTTTTCTTGGGCATATCGGCTTTTATCGTAGTTTTATAAAAGACTTTTCTAAAATTGCTAGGTCATTGACTATTCTGCTCGCTAAAGATGTTCCTTTCTCTTTTGATTAGGACTGCATGGCATCGTTTGAAAAATTGAAGAAAGCATTGATCTCAGCCCCCATCATGCAGCCACCAGACTGGTCACTCCCGTTAGTGCTTATGTGCGACGCCAGTGACTTCGCAGTCGGGGCAGTTCTAGAACAACGGGAGGACAACAAGCTACACGTAATCTATTATGCTAGTCGGATGTTGAACTAAGCTCAAATCAGCTACGCTACTATGGAGAAGGAGTTCCTTGCTATCTTTGCTTTTGACAAATATAGATCCTATGTCATTAATTCAAAAGTGATTGTTTACATTGACCACACATCTATCAGGTACCTCCTGGCTAAGAAAGATGTGAAGCCAACGTTAATTCGCTGGATCCTCTTGCTTCAGGAATTTGATCTGGAAATCCGCGACAAGAAAGGCTTAGAGAACTTAGTGGCTGATCACTTATCACGATTACCAAATGATTATAAGAAGAAAAGGGCTGTTAAGACATTAATGATTATTTCCCTGATGGACAGCTCTTAGCTCTGACAAGAATCGAAGCACCCTGGTATGCTGACTTTGTTAATTATTTAGTATCTGATATCATTCCCTTTGATCTTTCATGGCAGAAAAAGAAGCAATTTTTGCTTGACGTCAAACACTATTATTGGGATGATCCTCTCTTATTTTGACGATATGCTGATGGGCTTTTCCGACACTGCAAACCCAAAGAGGAAGTCCAGGATGTCTTATATCATTGTCACTCATCTCCTTACGGGGGCCACGCTAGTGCTTCGAAGACGGCCTTTAAAGTGTTACAATCCAGACTTTACTAGCCAGAGTCTTTTGGGATGCCTGGCGATTCATCACCCGTTGTGACCAGTGTGAACGGTAAGGGAACATCTCCAAACGAGATGAATTACCGTTAAATAGCATCCTTGAGCTAGAGATCTTCGACTTCTGGGGAATAGACTTCATGGGACCATTACCATCATCTTGTGGACATTGATTCATACTGGTAGCTATGGATTACGTTTCTAAGTGGGTGGAGGCCTTTGCTGAACACACATCTGATGCGAAGGCGGTAACCAAGATGCTTAAGCGCACCATTTTCCTTAGATTTGGTGTACCGCGAGTATTGATCAACGATGGGGGATCTCACTTTCTGAATCACAAGTTAGCCTCTTTGTTGAAGAAATATGGGGTAACCCACAAAGTTGCAACCCCTTATCATCCACAGACCAGCGGGCAAGTAGAAGTCTCCAATAGAGAAATAAAGAACATCTTGCAGAAGATAGTCAACTTCTCACAAACTGATTGGTCAATGAAGCTAGATGATGCATTTTGGGCTTATAGGACAGCCTTCAAGACCCCACTGAGAATGTCTCCCTATCAGCTAGTGTACGGAAAATCATGTCATTTGCCGGTTGAAGTCGAGCACAGAGCCTATTGGGCAATCTGGAAGCTGAACTATGACTTCCAAAGTGCTGGTGAAAAGAGAAAGCTTCAACTCAATGAGCTGGATGAAGTCCATCTTTTCTCCTATCAAAATGCGAAGATCTACAAACAACGAACAAAGAGATGGCATGATCAGCATATAGTCATAAAGAATTTTCACGTGGGAGATCAAGTTCTTCTCTTCAAAACGCGAAGATCTACAAAGAACGAACAAAGAGATGGCATGATCAGCATATAGTCATAAAGAATTTTCACGAGGCCGAGAGCTGCACGAGCAGGGGCATGAAAGCGCTCACGGTCGTGACACGTAACGAGTTCCGCATCCATCTTTGGCTGAGACGTGCACAGGCACACCCGTGCACCCATTCACGACCATGCATCGTAAGTGAACTTAGATGCATGTCGAGACCGAGAGCTACACGGGCTGAGCCATGTATCGATACATACCCGTGCGTATCATTTTATAAAAATGGCAGCATACACATCCTCATACACACCCGTGTACGAAGCCCTAGCTGCCACCGCCGCCGCTCCGATCCGCCACCTCCGGCACTCGATCCGCCGCCGCCGACCCTCCACTGTCTTCTCCATCCTCCGGCGAGTATTTCCCCCAAGTTACCGGCGTCGATCCGTGTCTTCTGTAGCCAACCGCTGCTGCCCTAGTTCTCGTCGCCATCCGCTGTTCGGCCGCCACCGACCTTCCTCATCTCTGGTGCTTCTGAAGCCTCCTCCACAGCACCAGCTACCTTCCCGTCACCTCCCTACACACGCAGCATGTCTCGACAAAAGCAGACCACATCCAAGCATCGCGCGTCCACTTCTTAGGCCGCTGCAGAAACTCATCCGCCGCCAGCCTTGCCACCTACTCCATATGGGATCATCTGTAGAGATCCTGAGCAGCTTGTCAAACTCACCACCCTCTCACGCCACCCAGTGGTGACCACAAGGTTTCTCGATCATGGGACGCTGAATACTCTAGGTTTCTACGAGGATGTGCAATGGCTGTTTCAACATATAGGTTGGGATCAGTTCTTTACCATCTGCTACCCCACCTACATTCCCATTATACTGGAGTTCCTATCCTCCATGGAGTTTCACGCTAGCATCCACACCGATGAAGATGACTGGAACCTATCCTTCCGGCTCAACAATACCGAATTTGTGCTTACACTGATAGAGCTGAACTCGATCTATGGCTTCCCAACAGATGGAACGTGACACATGCCAACCGAATTCAAAGCGAGTGACTTCTAGGCCGACCTGACTGGCTTCCGCCCTTTTGATACCAGGACAGCCAGAGCCACCTGCCTTAGGAACACACTATTTTTGGCCGAGGGGAGTTTGATGGTCTTGTTCGGGCATTCGAACTCCAATTTCTCTGGGCGATGCTGCATGGGGTCCGCCTCAACACTGCCTTTCACTTTGCCAGACAGCTCCAGAAAGTGTCGAGGGCACCGAAGGGTGCCATTGCTCTCGGAGGACTTCTTATTCCATTGGCCTTCGCGGTAGGGATTCATCCCTACCAGATGGAACAAGCCCAGGGCAACAGCCGACTCGATCATGATTCCTGCATCTCGATGCGGATAATCATGAAGGAAGGAGAACACTATAGCTTGCTTTTTCCCGAGAGTGATGTACGGCTGCCGGTGCCAAATCTTGCACGCACTACAGTTCAAGAGCAGCAAAACTGGAAAGTGGAGGCTGTTGAAGACAATGATGTGCCTCTTGGGATAGAGCCACCACAACCCCTAGCAGCGACCCACCACACAGCTTGACCGCATGGAGACCATGATCCGGATTCAACATCTTGAGACTGAGGTTGAGCGCTAGGGATGAGTGCAGTCTTCTCTCTTGGAGTCTGTCCATGACCTTCAGGCGAGACTGCATCGACGCTGGGGATGAGCATCATTGTTTTCACCCATCACTTGGTCAGCTTTCAGTTTTTCCAGTAGTTTACACTAGTTGTGGTTGTTTCTTCTCTTTAGTCAAGTTTTGTTAGTTTTAAGATTGTCATTTCTATTTCCTGCATGCTTTATTAGCTAGTTGTATCAACATCTTTAGTGTCTTGCCCAAACCCCCCCCTCTTTTTATTTACGGTGTTTGTCTGCCTTATGGTATTGCATTGTTCTAAGACTACTTCATCGCTTGGGATGGGAATCCTGACTTTTATTTACCAACGGTCTATCATGGTTCTGGTTGCACATATGATTCATTGGTTTAATGTAGTTGGTTGAATTACTTAACCCAATTCATTGTTGGTATGATCTTGCAGAGTGTGCTTGTTATTATACCTTATCTTTGACATGCATCTTAGGTGTAGTGATCGATTGAATCTTGCTTCATAACACTACTTTATTTGTGCATTTTATCATGGGAATCAGAAATAATAATAGTGGTACCGAAGTGTTCTTGTACATTGCATATTGTACTACCACTTGGCACTATTCATAGCATCTCACTAGAAAAATGGATAGTGGTACCTAAGTTCATTGTTTATCATACTTGGCAATAACCCCATAGTTCTCAATAATGATAGTGATACCGAAGTGCTACCGAAGCAAAGCTTGGCACTTGGCACTGTTCTCCTAAAAAAAAAAAGGCACCACATAGGTACTATATGATACTAATGATATTTTCCCATGACTTAATGCACAATTATCTTTTTTTTAATGCTTGATCAATTATATTACTTGCGTGAGATGCATTGTTGAGGTTTCTTTTGGTAACGTAGCTTTGCATGCTCTAATACATTGTATTCATGATAATTGGTTTATTTTGCTTTCAATACTGCATTATAACCAGAAGACTTGTTGTGATTAACCTACAACCTAAATGGACCATTTTAAGCTAACTGAGATTCCCTATTTCATGTCATCTCTGTGTTGTAGATAATTCAATTGCTTGGGGACAAGCAAAACTTTAAGTCTTATGTATTTTGATGACATTCAAATATATGATATATCGCGGCTTAATTTTATCATTATTTTGGAGTAAAATGCATGCTTTGTCTCATTTATGCACTTAAATCCTTCATATTCTTCAGAGCCTTCACTTTTCCTCTATTTTATTGAAATATAGAGATTTCACCCTAAAATTGGTGGATTTTAGAGAATCTGAAGATATGGGATGATTCCTCATGATGAGACGAAGCTACACGCAAAATTTTAGCTCAAATGGAGCCCTCTATAGAGTTCAAGGCCTAGAGTGTGCATCCATGCACGGCCGTGCATCCATGCACGGCCGTGCATGAGACGACTGTTCCAGGTTTTTGACCAGATGTTCGCGGGCAAGCCCGTGAACCCATACGCGGCCATGAAGAGTAAGTTTCCCAGTCACCGAGCCATGCACAGGAGTGCCTGTGCACCGATACACGGCCGTGTATTGTCTCGACAGGCGACCAGTTTTTCACCCGATTCTTCCTATTTTCAAGGGGGGAATTTGGGGAAACTTGGTGGATACCTTCCAAACTTGGATACGCATGATTTGGGACCAGAATCATTGTATTTGATCAAGCGGTTGAGTAGAATGAAGCGAAACGGTGACAACCTAGGGTTTCATGTGATTTTCTGGGCGACAACGGTGTTCCGGCTCGATTTCTTTGCCATTCTGATGAGGATCATCATGCTGGACCTTCTTCCATCAAAG
Organism: Costus pulverulentus; assembly: GCA_027562315.1. Taxonomy (NCBI): domain Eukaryota; kingdom Viridiplantae; phylum Streptophyta; class Magnoliopsida; order Zingiberales; family Costaceae; genus Costus; species Costus pulverulentus. The sequence continues at coordinate 6,431 of JANTFE010012593.1, read as the reverse complement.
ATCTACCCTTCCCTCCGGTTTGAATTGATTTGAATGAGAGATTTCATGTATTTCATGATGTATACGATAGCTTAACTCTATTTTCAGGGTTTGGGCGTAACCCACTATAAGAATGTTGATCTTGAATGCTTGATTAATACATTTCTCTGATTTATCTTTGTTCTTATTCATGTCTAGGAAGTTTTCATTCATGTTTATGTACTGATCATATGTATGCATATTTTAGGTGTCATCGGAAGGACTGAGACATGAACCATAATCATCGGATCCCCTTAGACTGGACTGGTGATTTAGTTTGGCGAGAGCACTCAAAATCAGCCAAGGAACCCTAATCCTTCACATAACCCATTGGATCCACTTAACCCGGTAAGCCACGAGAGTAGGAGACTTGGGTTAAGTCGGATACCGGACCGTGTCCTGAGAGGGAGCGCGTCTATACCTAAGGAAGGATTACCTTGAGAACATAGGTAGAACAATAATTAAAATATCAAACCTTAATATTTCTTCATGCTTCAGTGTGGTGAAACCCGATACCCCGATATCTCTCATAGATTTCAAACCCCTATTTGTTGTGCTCTCTATTCTGCTAGCCTTCTCACTTGTTTTAGTTTAATTACTTGCACTAAGATATTAGCCATTCTCCCATTTGTTATTAACTTAGCTATTGATTAACTGATCAGTTAGTACTTGACCTCTAGTCCTCGTGAGATCGATACTTATTGTATTACGCGATATACCGTGAACTTGCGGTAGCAGCCTATATACGCCCTATCACCTACCAACAACCAACCCTTGCAGCCCCAAAAGTGGTCAATCTGCAACTACAAGATAAGAGAAAACAAACTCCTACCAACTAAAGTGAAGCTCCTGCGCATGTACTAGAGGCATCACAGTACTAGAGGCATCACATGTGACTTCAATGACTTTCGAGAAGTCAGGAAGTCGGAGAATAAGAGTAGTAATAATGGCATCCTTAAGGGCGTCGAAGGCGTATTGAGTCATGGTAGTCCACTCAAAGTCATCCTTAGACAGACATTGGGTCAGAGGGGTTACAATCGTGTTGAAACCCCAGATGAAGCGGCGGTTGAATCCCACAAGACGTAGGAAGCTACGAACTTGGCAGACGGTGTGAGGCTCGGGCCAATGCCAAATGGCCCCACCTTGACGGGATCAATAGAGAGACCTTCGTTAGATACAATGTATTCGAGGAAGTAGACTCGGGTAGTCATGAAGGCGCATTTCTTCGTGTTAAGGAAGAGGTGCTCCTTGCGCAGAAGGTCAAATGTGGAGCGAAGATGCTCCAAGTGTTCATCTCGGGTTTAACTAAAGATCAGAATGTCGTCAAAGTAGATGACCAAAAACTTGCCCATGTAGGGCTTGAGGACCTGACTCATTAGCCTCATGAACGTGGACGGGGCATGATGACACCAAAATATATAGTATATTTTGTATCATTTCAGACATCTTTTTATGCCTAATTGAGGATCTTTTGCTTGTTTTCATGATAAATTCATCGAATATTGCAAAGTCTACTTCTATTTTGGTTTTTCTCAATTTTCAGGTAAAAAGGCACTATTTCAGAGAGTTTTCAAGCAAAATCAAATACATAGAAGAATTACCATCATCAAGAGTAAATCACCAAAGAAATTTCATGCAAAACGGAGCAAGTCATCATATTACGGCAATGCCGTAATCCATTTTACGGTACCGTAATTTCAAACAGTACCGTAAAATCCGAGCCCTGCCGTATTTTGAGGAGTTTGTAAAAAGAGAGTTCTTCAGATTTTACGGCACCGCCGTAAACAATATTACGGTACCGTATTTCATAGCACTTCATAACAGAAACTTGGCCCGATTTTACGGCACCACCGTAAAGGATTACACAGGCCGTATTTTCTGATCACTTCCGAACAAAAAGTTGTCTAGATTTTATGGCAGCACCGTGAACCAGATTACGGTACCGTAATTCCCAGATGACATCAGAACAGAAGACTCGAGCGATTTTACGGTAGTGCCGTAAACTATTCCACTACCGTAATTCCTGTTCTGAACGCGACGCCCAGGTCAACTTCGACGCCCAATTTTTGTGAAGAGGATTACGGGTGATCCAGAACTCCAAATTGGATACCGTAAGAAGGAAAAAGAGAGCTTGGGAAAGGGGAATTACGCACACATCGGAAGCCCCAATTTTCATCGACTGTCTAGGGAGAAATTCCGATTCACGCTGCCGCCTAGGGTTTCGCCGCCACACTCGATCCAAATGATCTCCGCCCGTGATTTTTCTACTGAAGCTTCGTCAGAAGGAGGAGACAACACACCAGAAGTTTCAGATCGAAAGGAGATCAATTGGAAAAGAAATCGAAGAAAAAAGAGTCGCCAACACTGTTCATCGACATTCTTTGCAAATTACGGCTGTGAAATACTTCACAGCCGTGCTGTATTTTCTAAACTTCTCTTTTCCTTTGATTTTCGATCTTCTGAAACCATGACCCATTGTAATTCCTTCACGATGATAATGTAAACTACTTTTGGGACATGGGGGAGTAATTCACTTAATTTCCAACGACTAGATGACTACTTTTTCAATATTTCATTGCGTTTAATCTTAGCATGATGATTTTGCTCATGTGATAATTGTGATTAGACTATCTATAAGTCCATGCTACTAATTATGTTCTTAGAATTTTCGCTGTTGATTGAAAGGTAATTGCTTGAGAATTTGGAACCCTAGAATTGCATGTTAGGAACCCTTCCTTAGGTTAGATCCAACTTGATCTATTCTAGTAGAATAATTGCCATGATTATAACATGAATCTATAGATCGATGTCTATTTGTCAAACGTGGAGATCTTGTGCGAAAGCAAGGATCGGAACGTTGGACATCCATGAGTAAAACTAGTGTCGAAACTCGGATGCACGAAAGTGATCCTTGAGACTTCACTAGAGGTTATCAACCTAGAATTTGAATGCACGAAAGTGATCCTTGAGTTCATTGTTTGATGATTTACTTATCTTCAGCGTTGGGACAAATCTTGCGTGAAAGCGAAGATAAATCCTTGTGCGGTTGTTTGCACGAAAGTGAAACAATCATTTTATTAAGTAAATTACATCTTCATCATGATAAAATTGAACTGACAGAATCCTTATTCATATCAAGTCATAAAAGTTAAAGTGAACGAAACCCTAGTCCCAGCTTTTCTCTCTAATAATTCCGTTGTAGTTTTCGATTGCTATTTTTCACTGCTTCGAATTGCCTAGATAGTAAGAAATCAACTATTTGGTATTCGACAACATATGTCTCTGTGGGTTCGATATCTTAATTATTACTTCGAGTATCCGTGCACTTGCGGATATAACAACAAGTGTGGTAACCGAACAAGTTTTTAGAGCCGTATCAGGGAGTGACAAGTCCCTATGCGCCAATACTTAGGTTTTGGCTGCGACTTTAAGAATAAGTTTAGTTTACCTACTTGTTGGGATACAACAAGTTTTTGGCGCCACTGCTAGGGACCTTAGTTTTGTCGATATTAAAGACGTTGAAATTATTGCTAGACTAGGATTAATTTATGTTCTATCTATCTATTCTTCTCTGTTTATTTGAGTTACTTAATCTGTCTGTTTTAGACTATACCAGAAATTTAAATCCAATGGCAGGACAGAGATTACTTAGGGACTATGTTGTCCCTAGGCCACAAGAAATACACTCTAGTATTATCAAACCCAGCATTGAAGCCGATAATTTCGAGATTAATCATGCCTTCTTGACAATGATCTAGCGAAATCAATTTGGAGGAGATCCAATTGAAGATCCCTATCAACACTTACATGAATTGTGAATTTTATTTTTCTTGGATTGTAACCTCTTGGGAATTTATTTCTATTATGATTTTTCTTGAATTACTTGAGTTTAAAATATTGATTGCTTAATTTGTAAACTGAGGATATTAATGGAGGCAAAAACAATTGAAAAATCCTTATCTTTACATTCTTTATACATATCAAGGTATTGCTTGAGGACAAGCAAAATTCTATGTCTAGGGTGATTTGATAAGTGATTTTTCCACCATGTTTTTGCCTATGTTTTAGATCATATTTTGGGCTTATTTCCATGATTTTGTGCTACGTTTAGTGTTTTTATCTTACTTTGCACAGAATCTTCACTTTTCTTGGTTTTTGTGAAAATGTAGGTAAAATGGCCTAAAAATGATGGATTTTGATGGTTTTGAAGCCAAAGCATGCTTCCCGAGGAGATCACGAGCTCACACGTCAAATTTGGGGCGAAAATGGTGAAGAACGAGACATTTATGGCCTTGGCTGTAATTGCTGATTCGGCCGTAAAATCGACGACGAACGGAGGATGAATAAACAGAAACTTTCACGAGCAAGGCCGTAATTCCATCACGGACTGTAAAAGTTTCTGTGACCAAAAGCTTTATACACCGAAATAATTACGGCCGAAGCCGTAAACTCATCACCGACCTAAAAAGTTTCCGCCCCTTCGTGTTTCTCACTGAATTTGACTCCAAACTGAACCAAAATTGAACCAAACTCTCCAGAAACCTTCCTAGACGGGTTCTATACTGATTATACTATAAAAGGAAAGGTTTTGGAAGGGTTTTGGGGGCTTCGAGGCATGAAAATGAGAGGAGGCGGCGGCGACGGCGAGAGTTGATTCCAGGGCAGACAAAAAACAAGAAAGCCGCGCAAAGGAAGAATTAGAGGGTTGATCTTCCTCTCCACGTCGAGGGGAAGCCTTTCTATTATCTTGTCTAGCAATTTCTTGTATTTTTATTTAGTTTCCATGCGATTTTCATAAATGAACATGCGGTTTGTTATGAACATGAACGTAAAAAACCCTTATTTCGGGATTTGGGGAATAGCCCGTTGATGATTTATAGATATACATAGTTTTAAATCTTTGACATGATCTTTTATAGATTTGATTTGATTATAATTGTGCTTATGTCGTGAATTACCCTGATCAAGTAATTTTACGTCTTAGACGTTGCGAGAAGGACCGGGAGGTGAATTGCAACATCTGATCTATTCTTTTCGAACCTGTGAATCCGATCACGAGAGTAGTTCGGATTCGCATGAAGGATTACCATGGTTTTTCATAGAACTTAATGAGTCTATTTATGTTAACTGTCACGCGAGTAGGGAGTTGGCATAGTTAGATACCGGATTACGCTTCGGGAGGAGGTAATCTGTACCTTAGGAAAAATTCCTTTCAAAACTATATTTTTCTATTAAAGGATTTATTTTTATTAAATTCATATTTGTCAATGTGGTGAAAGCCCGAATCCTGAATTTATCCAAATTGATTTTAGCCAAAACCCTAAAACCACCTTTTTGTTTTCTTGCATTAGAAGTTTTCAAAACAAAAACCATAGATTTGATTCATCTAGATATAGATCGACCATATAATCGGTACTTGACCGCAGGATCCTCGTGGGATCGATAATCTTTTATTACTTCGATAAAAATTCATGCACTTGCGGATCGCTATCAATAAGGCCTGCCGAATGTCCACGCAGAGCCCATTCTTGAACTTGGATAGCACTAGTTCGGGGTCCTCTTGCAACTTGCAACGAAGTTGCAAGGTATCAAAAGTTAGACAATACTCTTCTACGGTACCTGACCCTTAGTGTAGGCTACTATACTGGTCAAGAAGGCGCTGCCTATACGAAGGGGGTACGTATCACTCGCGGAGGTGATACTTCATCTCCTCCTAACGGGTGATAGGAGGGAGGGTGTGCTGCTCATTTTGGTGTTCCAAATTTTGCCAATCTAAGCGTGCAGGACCACCAAGCAAAGTCTGGACGAATTGTACTTGCATATGTGGGGGATACTCGATCAAATCGAAGTAAGTGTCTATGGACGCAACCCAATCCAAGAATTGTGTGGGGTCAAGACCGCCCGCAAAGTGTGCGGGGGTGTTCCAGATGAAGCGACAAAAATTGTCGTTGGCCCGGGTATGCTCGTAGCGGGGTTGGGCTGGGGCCTTTGTGTGGCCGAAACATCATCCTCATCAAAGGGCTCATCCTCATAAGTTGGACCTCCATGGGCCACGTAAGGTCTACGACGGCTGGACTAATCCTCAAAAGGTTGGCGCTAAGTGGGCGCAACTACCAGGGGTAACTCTCTAGTGCGAGCGGGGTATGCGGACGAAGAGGTTGACTCGGCGCCTTTGCCCTAATGCATTAATGACATCAGCGAGGTATCGGAAACCAGCTAAGAGTTGCTGGACTACGGTATCCATCGATAGCTTAAGTTATTGGACTGCGGTATCCGTTGACTATTTATAGGTAGCAAGCTACGTGGTTAGTGTTGGGGTATGCCCTTAAGGCTAATGTTTGAGGCCTTGGGATTCTTTCAGTATCATGTATAAACTCTTATGTTTATAAAGGCAATGGTTGTTATTCAGTTTG
>JANTFE010012581.1:16187-27892 GCA_027562315.1 Costus pulverulentus | reverse complement strand
TCAATACGAGAACTCGAGTATCAAGGTGTGCGACCCTGTAGGTTCCTCTGACGTTGGCAGTGCTGACCTAAGGTCATCATAAGCAGTGAGTGGCACCTAGCAGTGCATTGCTGCTACCCAAGTCATCGGAATGGACATCGACATCGAGATCCCCATTATCGCAAGTAGGTACCGATGCATTACAGTCTCTTTGCCGTACTGATATCCGATTGGACAAGTGTGTCACCACTTGTTTTTCATCCAATCTCATGGCTATGACTAAATCAGGTCTAACTTGGGTACAACCATACACTTTCAGTCATAGATCTATAGAGGAGCTCCATGGATATCAAGCTTCCCTTAGGAAGGGGCAAATCCTATGTCTGTCTATTGAGCTTCTCATATGGGTCGTGACATGCTCAATGACAACCGTTATTACCCCCCAACTACGGTGAGGTGTTAGGTTGTATCAAAGCATGTCCCTAACCATATAGAATGGCCAATGACCTCAAGTCAAGGGATCAATGCATCTCCTATCACTTGTGAGGATAACTTGTGACACCATGTCATTGCCTCATAGCGGGTCGGTCCACTATATCCACCACTGATATACCTATATGTCTACGTTAGCACCTCGTGCCTAACCAGCTCATATGCCAGTCTCACAAGTACCAGAGTTGTCCCATATCCACTCAGGTACATCGACTGGGGACAATCATTTGACCACAGATCCAATCTGTCTCCAGGGACATTATCATATAAGTACATGTTCGCAGATGTAAACAAATATTGATAACGACAATGCCAGAATAATATATATATCAATGTTAAGTAGTACAAATAATGGACCAAAACTAGGTCCTAGGGCATATACACCAACAGATAACTATATTTGTAACATAAATAATAAAAGGACCAAACTAAGTGGTTCAGTTGGTGCTTTCCTATGGCATTGTCTCTTAGCCCATATAAACAAGAATCACATTCAACAACTCCATGCAAATGGGTTGTTAGATTCAAGTTCCTTGGAGGAATTTGATACATGTGAGCCTTGTTTGTTAGGGAAAATGACAAAAGTGCTCTTCACCAAAATTGGTGAGAGGGCAGGAGGTTTGTTGGATCTCATACATAGCGATGTGTGTGGGCCATTCAATAAGTAAGCTAGAGGAGGACACAACTACTTCATTACCTTTACTGATGATTTCAGTAGATATGGTTATGTCTACTTGATGAGACATAAATCTGAATCCTTTGAGAAATTCAAGGAGTTCAAGAATGAAGTAGAGAACCAGCTTGGTAGATCTATTAAGGCTCTTCGATCAGATCGTGGTGGAGAGTACCTGAGTGGTGAGTTCCTTGACTATGTAAAAGAGTGTGGGATTTTGTCCCAACTCACTCCTCCTAGAACACCCCAATGGAATGATGTGTCTGAAAGGAGAAATCGAACTTTTATGGACATGGTTCGATGTATGATGAGTCATGCAACTCTACCTCCCTCATTCTGGGGACATGCACATGAAACAACTTCTCTAATACTGAATTATGTTCCATCTAAGAGTGTCTCAAAGATTCCATATGAGGTATGGAGTGGGAGACGCCCTAATCTCACTTTTATTAGAATCTGGTTTTGTGAGGCTTATGTCAAACATTAGGATTCTAGCAAGCTAGAACCTAGATCTGATAAATGCGTGTTTGTGGGGTACCCTAAGGAAACTAAGGGTTACTACTTCTATGTTCCCACCGAGAACAAAGTTTTTATTTCTCGGGGTGCTGTCTTTCTAGAGAAAGAGTTTCTCGTGAAAGAAGTTAGTGGGAGGAAGTTTGACTTGGACGAGGTCCAAGTGCAACCACAAGACACAGAGATGGAACCTGAGCCACCTGCACCGGTTGATGGGCAACTTGAGGCTCAGACACAGGCCCCGCGTAGGTCTGGGAGGATTCATCATTGAGGATGAACCCAAGACTTATGAAGGGGCGGTCAGTGGACCGGACTCCGAGAGATGGTTTGACGCCATGAGATTCGAAATGGATTCCATGTCAGTTAACCAAGTATGGGATTTGGTTGAGTTACCTGATGGGGTAAAACCCATAGGGTGTAAATGGGTCTTCAAGAAGAAGACAGACATGGATGGCAACGTGGTTACCTATAAAGGTAGACTAGTGGCTAAGGGATTCAAACAAGTTCACGGGGTGGACCATGATGAAACCTTTTCGCCAGTTGCTATGTTCAAATCCATTAGGATTCTGCTTGCTATAGCTGCATATCATGACTATGAGATATGGCAGATGGATGTAAAGACATCGTTCCTTAACGGGAAGCTAACTGAGGATGTGTATATGACACAACTTGATGGCTTCATCCATCCTGCAGAGGCCAATAAGGTCTGCAGGCTAAAGAGATCCATCTATGGATTAAAGCAAGCATCTCAAAGTTGGAATCTTCGATTTGATGAAGCTGTGAGAGATTATGGCTTTATCAAAAGCGAAGATGGCGCCTGTGTATATAGAAAATTCAGTGGGAGCTTAGTGACTTTTCTAGTCTTGTATGTCGATGACATACTGCTCATCGGGAATGACATCCCTAGTCTTCAAGCTGTGAAGACATGGTTAGGGAAGTGTTTCGAGATGAAGGACTTAGGGGAGACCGCCTATATTCTAGGTGTGAGGATCTATCGAGATGAAAATACCTTATCAGTGTAGCCCTGCATACTGAGCTCTTCCTGTCCCCCATAGACCAAGAACAAATCCTTAGTTCTTCTCAGATACTTTAGGATGTTCTTTACAGCCACCCAATGCTGTACTCCAGGATTGGATTGGTATCGGCTGGTTATGCTCATAGCATAAGCCAAATCTAGTCTAGTACACAACATTGCATACATGATCGATCCTACTGTCGAAGCATAGGGCACTCGACTCATGTCATCCCTCTCAGCCTGTGTGGTGGGACACTAGCTCTTTGAGAGAGTAAGGCCATGCCTCACTGGAAGGTACCCTTTCTTGGATTGCTCCAAGCTAAACCTCTCCAGGACCTTATCAATGTATGTACTCTAACAAAGAGCTAGGAGCTTCTTGGATCTGTCCCGGTAGATCCTCACGCCTAGGATATAGGCGGCCTCCCCTAAGTCTTTTATCTCAAAACACTTCCCTAACCATGTCTTCACAGTTTGAAGACTAGGGATGTCGTTTCCGATGAGCAGTATGTCATCGACATACAAGACTAGAAAAGTCACCAAGCTCCCACAGAATTTTCTGTATACACAAGCGTCATCTTCGCTTTTGATAAAGCCATAATCTCTCACAGCTTCATCAAATTGAAGATTCCAACTTCGAGATGCTTGCTTTAATCCATAGATGGATCTCTTTAGCCTGCAGACTTTATTGGCCTCTACAGGATGGACGAAGCCATCAGGTTGTGTCATATACACATCCTCAGTCAGCATTCCATTAAGGAAAGTTATCTTCACATCCCTCTGTCATATCTCATAGTCGTGATATGCAGCTATAGCAAGCAGAATCCGAATGGATTTGAACATAGCAACTGGCGAGAAGGTTTCATCATAATCCACCCCGTGGACTTGCTTGAATCCTTTAGCCACTAATCTACCTTTATAGGTAACTATGTTGCCATCCATGTCTATCTTCTTCTTGAAGACCCATTTACAGCCTATGGGTTTTACCCCATCTGGCAGCTCAACCAAATCCCAGACTTGGTTAACTGACATGGAATCCATCTCGGATCGCATGGCCTCAAGCCATTTCTCGGAGTCCGATCCACTGACCGCCGCATCATAAGTCCTCGGTTCATCCTTAATGATGAAGATCCCATCGTGTTGGGTCGGCAGTGACCCATACCTCTCAGGTGCATGATGAATTCTCCGAGACCTATGTGGGGCCTGTGTCTGAGCCTCTGGTTGCCCAGCAACCGGTGCAGGTGGCTCAGGTTCCATCTCTCCTGCTGTGTAATGTGGTTGACCTTGGACCTCATCCAAGTGAAAGCTTCTCCCACTGGTGCCTTTCAAGAGAAAATCTTTCTCGAGAAATACGGTAGTCCGAGCAACAAAACCTTTGTTCTTGGTGGGAACATAGAAGTAGTAACCCTTAGTTTCCTTAGGGTACCCCACAAACACATATTTATCAGATCTAGGTTCTAGCTTGCTAGAATCCTGACGCTTGACGTATGCCTCGCATCCCCAGATCTTGATAAAAGATAGATTAGAGCGTCTCCCACTCCACACCTCGTATGGAATCTTTGAGACACTCTTAGATGGAATGTTATTCAGTATCAGAGAAGCTGTCTCCAATGCATGTCCCCAAAATTAGGGAGGTAGAGTTGTATGACTCATCATACATCGAACCATGTCCAACAGAGTTCGATTTCTCCTTTCAGACACACCATTCCATTGAGGTGTTCCAGGCGAAGTAAGTTGGGATAGAATCCCACACTCTATTAGATAGTCAAGGAACTCACCATTCAGGTACTTTTATTATTTATGTTACAAATAGAGTTATCTACAATCCATTGCATAAGGTACCCTTCATATTTGCAAATGAAAAAGAACATGAGTCCTCTTTTATTTCAAATTTAAATTCTTTCCTTGCAAAGCAAGAAATAGATACAATGTTTTGGTAAAAGAAGGTACATGATAGCAATTATTCAACTCTAATAGAAGTCCAGAAGGCAGGGAGAGAGTCAAAATTCCTACAACAACAGCAGCAACCTGTGCCTTGTTCTCAACTCGTAGGTTATTCTCTCTAGGCCACACCAATCTATTTTTCTTGAGCCCCTGCATATTTGTATAAATATGAGCTCCACATGCGGTATGTAAACCCATGACATAAAAATAGAAAAGTTGACTTCAGTAACATAATTACCTAAGCTAGAAGCTAAGGCCAAGCCTTTCTTCTCCTCATTCTGAAGTTGCTTGCAGTCCCTCCTCCAATGACCCTGCTCGCCATAGTGGAAGCACCTCTGGTCCTTTGACTTCTTCGCCTTTTTCTTCAGTGCCTTGGTAGGACCCTTGGCACCGCCTTTGGCATGTGCCTTACCCTTTTTCTTCATCTTCTTGGCCGTAGGGACCAAAAGAACTGAATTAGGTTTGGTCTTTACCATCTCACGCTTGGCTGTCTGGAGCATATTCATCAATTCCTCCCATGTGCACTCAATCCGGTTCATGTTGAAATTTATGATAAACGGACTGAAGCTAGGGGGCAGGGAATGCAGAATAAGATCCACAACCAGCTCGTTATCTATGGCGTGTCCCAGCCTTATGAGATGATCCATGTTCCCAATCAACTTGAGAACATGGGGTCTCACTAGTGCACCCTCAGATAACTTACACCGAAAGACTTCTTTGGCGGTGTAAAATCTCTCAGTTCTAGCCTAAGCCTTGAACATCTGTTTTAAATGAGTGATCATCTGAAAAGCGTTCTGCTCCTCATATTGCACCTGAAGTTCAGGTGCCATAGTGTCCAACATGAGACATGATGCCTCCATAGAGTCATCCTGATGCTTTCTAAAAGCATCTCTATCTGCCGCTCGGGCTTTAGGCGGAGGAGGCGCCAGAAGAGCCTGCTCTAGGACATACAGCTTCTTCTCGAGCTTGAGGACTATCCTCAAGTTCCGATGCCAGTCCATAAAGTTGGTTCGAACCAACTTATCCTTATCAAGGAGTGATCGCAGTGTCAATCCGCTATTGTTCATTGCCATTGTTCTACAACAGTCAAGAAATAGCAGATTAGTACTACTTCAAATCATTTAAACTGGACTTGTTATAAATGATTGTGACTCCCACTATTTTAATCGAATTGACAACCCACAAAGTCAATCGGGAAATCTGAGATTTCCTAGTGAGATGGGATCCTTGTTCCTCACACGGCCTCGCGTCCCGCTAGGGCAGGATGTACTGCACGAGGTGACGCATGTATCTCAAGGTAGGCGCGCCAGCCAATTGCAACTTAGCAATTCCCCTTCTCAAGATAGTTCAAGCATTTTGTGCCTAGCTAGGGCTGGAACAACACAAAACCCTAACTTCTTGAGGCTGCCTCTAGAGTTCCATCATGTGGCCATCACATATGAAAAACTAGTCAAGTCTATCCTGACCGTTATGCCCAGGGCCAACAAATTCCTTGCAAAGGCGCGTCCAGGATTTTAACTGTACTGGGGAAAACATTGCCACCACACGCCTCCTAAAGATAGATGGGTGTGTCCACTAGGGTGGAAACAATGCACAGCACCATCGATCGATAGTTTGACGAGGGCTACGCGTCAAAAGGCTACTAGACTTGATATTTGAATGAGGGTTTTGAGGTGTCATCAATTCAGTTTTATCTTATGTCTAGCATTACAGGCATGCAATCCAATAGTGAAAACATAAAATAAAACATCCTCAGCATGCTTTAGCAGATATGGAAAGTAGTAAAGGGATGATGTGATCATAGCCTATTCAAGACATTGAACCAACTCATGCCAGAAGAGGTTCAACTCTTGACCTAGGACTCAAGCCCCTAAAGACCTAACCTAGCCGACTTCTATCTTGGTCTTCAAGCTCGGCTCCAAGGTCCTCCTCACCATGGTTTAGCTCTCAAACCCTAGAGGTAGTTCTAGGGAAACCCTAGAAGCACCCTCATAGGTTCGGCCAATGCCATGGGCTTCTTCAAGGATGATGCGCCACCAAGTAAGGGCCATCAAGGAGGGGTGCTTCTTGCACCACCATGGAAGGTGCGCAAGCAAGCAAGCATGCGCCTATCTTCAGGTGATGTGCGCCATCCTAATCTTCATCTTAATTAAAAGCAAAAAGAAAAGTGGCACGTAGGCCTCACAAGAGGATATCACAGGTATGCAAAGGGGCTTGACTAATGATCACAACACCATACACAATCAAGGCATTACTCATGCAATTCTACATGCTCAGGAAAAACATAAAATTTCATATTTTACTTTTTCATAAAACCAGTTTCTTTTTCTCATCCTCTTCTCACAAATCTTTTAGTTATTCGCAATTAATTTTCATGATGATTTCAAAGATCCGCTCGGCTGGTAATTTTGTCAAATCAAGAGACCCGACCAGTCTGAAGACACAATGCCCGTCCTACTTGACAAAACCACGTGCGCCTTTGATCTTTAAACCATGCAAGAAAAATAACTCAAAAATCCAAAAGAGATTGAAAAGGTGATAGAAACAAGAAACCCTAATTTTTCCTACTTTTAGAAAAAACGTTTGCCATGCAATTTGCAATTTTCAAAAATTGAAATATGGCATGTGAGCATGAAAAATATGAAAAGCATGAAAAACATCATTCGAGTTTCGCAAGTCGCTCTGATACCACTGTTGGGAAACCCCGGGGATATTTTACAATTTTTCAGAGGTTTATGGACATAAATACATTGCGCAGCGGAAGAATATCCCCGAAATAGGCCAGTCCCAAAAACCCAGTGAAGATCGTCAAGCGAGAGAGTCGACATGATGTGATAGAAAATACCTTAATGCAAGGTGAGGACGATGTCAACGTAGGCGCCCAAGTGTGCGCCCTCTGTAGTCTCACACACACGGATTGCTCAAGACCTCTTCTTCCATGCCCGGTGCTAGCCTCGTGAAGAAGATCCAAGCCTTGGGGAGATCACCACTTCACTTGCGCCAACAGTGAGACTGGTATATGGGCTGATTAGGCACGAGGTGCTAATGCAGACATATGGGTATTTCAGTGGTGGATATGCTGGATCGACCCGCTGTGAGGCAATGACTTGGTGTCACAAGTTATCCTCACAAGTGATAGGAGATGCATTGATCCCTTGACTTGAGGTCATTGGCCATTCTATGTGGTTAGGGATATGCTTTGATACAACCTAACACCTCGCCGTAGTTGGGGGTAATAACGGTTGTCATTGAGTATGTCACGACCCATATGAGAAGGTCAATGGACAGACAGAGGATTTGCCCCTTCCTATGGGAAGTTTGATATCCATAGAGCTCCTCTATGGTTCTATTATTGAAAGTTTATGGCCATACCCAGGTGAGACCTGATTTAGTCATAACCATGAGATTAGATGAAAACAAGTGGTGACACACTTGTCCAATCAGATATCAGTACGACAAACAGACTGGAATGCATATGTACCTAATTGCAATGTTGGGGATGTCGATGTTGATATCCATTCCAATCACCTGGGTAGCAGCGATGCACTGCTAGGTGCCACTCACTGCTTGTGGTGATATTTGATCAACATTGCCAGCGTCAGAGGAACCTACAAGGTCACACATCTTGATACCTGAGTTCTCGTATTGATCGGGAAGCCTTATGATCGAGTTATTGGATAACTCGGATCTATTTGGGAGATTTCATCTGCGCCAATGGGCCTGATGAGATTGAAGAAACTTATTGGAGCCAACTTCCAATTTTGGCATATTGACCAATGTAACCATGGTTAGCCTCATTTGACCTTGGGTTAACTTGGATTGGATCCAAAACTTGGTTAACGTGCATTATGGACCTTGGGCTAGGCCCATTGATAAGTTGGGCTTGCTAATAAGTTATCATGAAGAAGAAAGGGGCTAAAAGGGTATAATGGGGATAAATCTCCTCCCATTGGCGCCTAAGGGCATAATGGGGAGGAGTAGGCGATTTTGCTTCATGAAGCCAAATCCCAACCCTAACTCTGGCCGCCCCCTTGCATAACCAACCTATGGTTCTATAAAAGAGGCCATAGGCGCCCCTCTCTCATGATGACATCCTTGGAGGCGTGAGCAATAGAGAAGGGCGAAAGTTGGGGACTCTTGGCGCAAGTTCTCTTCATCTATTCCATAGCCGCGACCAATTCTTCTTCTTCTCCTCTTGGCACAAGAAGGAATTGTTCTTGGCGGCTTCTCCTCATCTTCATCCTTGGCGCATACTCATTGGAGGTGGCGCAAGTTGTGAAGAAAGTATACTAAGGCTTGGATCTTCTTCCCGAGGCTAGAACTGGGCGTGGAAGAAGAGGACTTCAGGCATCCGTGTGTGTGAGACTGCAGAGGGCACACGCTTGGGCGCCTGTCACGACATCAGCCTCATCTTGCTTTAAGGTATATTCTATCTCATCGTGTCGACTCCCTCGCATGCGATCTTCACTGGTTTTTTTGGGACTGGCTTGTTTCTGGGATATTGTTTCCGCTGTGCAATGTTTTATGTAATTTCTATCTCTGAAAATTGTAAAATATCCCCGGGGTTTCCCAACATTATAGGAGTATCCATAGACTTTAAAATTCAATAAAAATATCCAAATGACCAAATGATAGTAAAAGATGAGTAGTTTATGTTTGTGCCAAAGATCAAAAATTTCGCTGCTCTGGTTTATTAAAATCACTGAGAGAAAACACCTAATCAGATAAGCAGAATATAGATTTTTAATTACGGGTGTAAAATTCCTTACGGCAGTGCCGTAATATACACAATATTCTCGGGTCAGAAATATGATGGACTAACGGCACTATAAAAATGGTTATGGCACTGCCGTATTTTGCACAAAAATCTCAAAACTCTCAGGTCAAAAATCTCTAAAAAATACGTCACGTGAAAATTATTACGGCCCTGCCGTAAAAGTCATAAAACTTTCTTTACAAAAATTACCCCAAATTACGGTCCCATAAAATTTCTTACGGTAGTGCCGTAAAACTCTCAAAAGTTTCTGGACGAAAAACAACATAAATTACGGCCCGTAATTTTTATTATGGTAGTGTCGTATTTTGCGCAAAGTTTGATTTTCCCTGCAAAAAGAGAAGAAAAATTAGTTCTAAAAATAAAATAAAATAAAAGAAACTAAACTTAAGTAAGTGTGCTTGGGTTGTCTCCCAAGAAGCGCTAATTTTTAGGTCTATAGCTTGACCAAAACCCAAATATCATGGCGAAGCAGGTGGATCAGCAAATAACATACAATTTTCTACATTTTCGTTGTCCTTAAAGTTTAGCCACTAATCCAAACATCCAAAATTTCATATAAATCAAGATCGACATGGCTTTCTCAAATATGCAGAAATTAAAATCAAAATATTCAATTCCTCTCAAAGGATATTCAAAAAGGATATTCAATGATCTTCCTATATTTGTTAGTAAGCAAAATCATTAGTCCTTTATTCAAAATTATATCTTCAATTGCAATAGGACTTTGATCAAAAGATTCAAATATTGGATCATCAAAATAGTCTTCCTGTCTCACATTAGATTCCTCAATAAAACATAATTTTTCAAATAAATCAAAAGGTTGAATAGTAGATATGGGCAAAACA
Source organism: Costus pulverulentus (assembly GCA_027562315.1). NCBI lineage: Eukaryota > Viridiplantae > Streptophyta > Magnoliopsida > Zingiberales > Costaceae > Costus > Costus pulverulentus. The sequence continues at coordinate 17,657 of JANTFE010012581.1, read as the reverse complement.
TCAGATTGAGGTTCATCAATATTTGTAATATTCAAATCCTTATCATGTTCCTCATGTTCAACATCAAATAATTTATCAATTTCAAAATTACTAACAAAATCAGAGTAAGATTTTTCTAAATCAGTTTCCTCATACCCTTTATCAGATTTAACCACAAATAATATATTATCAACAGAATCAATTTCATAACTGTCACTAGAATCAATTTCCTCAAACTATCAAACTCAAATAAACAAGCTTGTTGTGCTATATGGGTTTATGAAATTTCAGTATCAACATATATAGATTCTACTTGAGAAGTGAGCTGACTAACTATCTCTTTAAGATCTTCAATTTTTTTACTTTGATTTGTCATGATCTAGTTTTGATTTGTCATGAATTTTTCAAGCATGGATTTGTTGGGAAACCCCGGGGATTTTAAAATTTTACAGACAAGCACAGCAGAAACAATCCCCGAAACAGGCCAGTCCCAAAAACCCAGAAGATCGAGTCTTGCGAGGAGATCAACACGGTGAGTAGGAGATGATACCTTGCAACGAATATGATGGATGCGATGCAGGCGCCCAAATGTGCACCCTCTGCAGTCTCGCACACAGCCGAACCTCGAGTCCTCTTCTTCCACGCCCGGTACTAGCCTCGGGAAGAAGATCCACACCTTTGGGAGACTTCCTCAATCACTTGCGCCAAGTCCAGAGGAGATGCCAAGGAGAGGAGGTGGAGCTTCGTCGGAGTACAACTCTTGAAGCACTCCACCAAGATTCAAACAGGAATCAACCAAATCCAAAGTCCAACTTTGGAGAGGAGGGCGCCAAGGAACTTGCAGGAACTGAACCAATTAAGGAAAAGAGTCCTGTAGGGTTCTAGAGGGGTCCCCTTCTAGGGGGAGCGAAACCCTATAGATGGCGCAAGTGGTCTTCTTTGTTTTAGCAGCGGAATTAGGGTTTAAAACTTGATCGCATGCTATACTTTCATATGATCAACTTAAACAACAAATGAAAGATTCGTTACCATGGCCATGGGAAGGAGGCGGCTTGGAAGCAAAGAGCAAGATAGATCTTCTCCACAAGTGACGCACACAAGAAGGAGGGATGACTTCTTCTTGTTGATCTTTGTGCTAGCAAAGATCTTCAAGAGTCCTTGCCGAATGGAAGGGATAGGTTGAGATGCTTCCTTGGCCGAGAGCTCTCCCTTGTCGTTCACCTTCTTCCACACGAGATGGCAAGCAAGCAACGTCAATGACAAGCGAGCAAAAACGTTTAGGCGATAACATCAAAAATGGCGTTACATGACTTCCCAAAATGGAAAGTCATGAAGCCATGTTCGAACGCCAAAACGCCTTCCTTCATGAACCATGCGTTCACCTTGTGAACCGGTTCATTCTTTGGTTCAATTCGATTTGGCTCATAGACCAAAATCAAACCAAGCCAAGCCAATACATGGTCTAGACCTTCTATGAACCTAATGGCTCAA
>JANTFE010012554.1:36059-46192 GCA_027562315.1 Costus pulverulentus | reverse complement strand
TTCAACTTATCCTTTCATGGTTGATATATGATTCAAGTCAAGCGATCCTTAAACCTAGTATTTCCGCCTATAAAAAAAAATGCTTGAGACACTAGGTTTACTTTCAGCAATGACTTGGTGTCACGAGTCATCCTCACAAGTGATAGGAGATGCATTGATCCCTTGACTTGAGGTCATTGGTCATTCTATATTGTTAGGGACATGCTTTGATACAACCTAACACCTCGCTGTAGTTTGGGGTAATAACGGTTGTCATTGAGCATGTCATGACCCATAGGAAAAGGTCAATAGACAGACATAGGATTTGTTCCTTCCTAAGGGAAGCATGATATCCATGGAGCTCCTCTATGGTTCTATGACCGAAAGTGTATGGCCATACCCAGGTGAGACCTGATTTAGTCATAACCATGAGATTGGATAAAAACAAGTTGTGACACACTTGTCCAATCGGATATCAGTTCGGCAAAGAGACTATAATGCATCTGTACCCAATTGCGATAATGGGGATGTCGATGTTGATATCCATTCCGATGATTTGGGTAGCAGCGATGCACTGCTATGTATCACTCACTACTTGTGGTGACCTTAGGTCAGCACTACCAACGTCAGAGGAACCTACAGGGTCGCACACCTTGATACTCGAGTTCTCGTATTGATCGAGAAGCCTTATGATCGAGTTATTGGATGACTCGGATCTAGTTGGGAGATTTCATCAGCGCCGATGGGCCTGATGAGATAGAAGAAACTTATTAGGGCCAACTTCCATTTTGGCATATTGACCAAACTAACCATGGTTAACCTAGTTTGACCTTGGGTTAAATTGGATTAGATCCAATGGGTTGATTGACATGCATAATGGACCTTGGGCTAGGCCCATTCTATAGTTGGGCTTATTGATAAGTTAAATGGGCTTAAGGAGAAGAATGTGTAGGTGCATGTATAACCCTGGTTAGACTAGGGTTGGCGCCTATGACACATATGGTTTATGTAAGTTGATTTAATCATTTGTGAGCTAATTAGTTAATTAATTAGAGTCCTATTTAATAGGGCTGATTATTTAAATAATTAATTAGAGTCCTAATTGGATTAGGACTTGGTTATTTAAATAATTATTTAGACTCCTAATTGGATTAGGACTTGATTAATTATTAAAATAATTCTATTTCCTACTTCTTCTCCAAGCCGCCCACTTGGCTTGATCATAGCCATCCCTAATCGCCTCTCATTGCTATAAATAAATCCCCTAGGCCGCCCCTCTTCATGCATGAATTGTCTTGAAGGCATGAGCAAGAAGACGGCGAGAGCAAGGAATCAAGTGGCGGTCTCCTCTTCCATCAAACCCTAGCCTCAAGCAACCTTCTTCCTTTCCTCTTGGCGTTTGGAGCATTGGAGCTTGGCAGCTTGTCTTCTTCCCTCCTCCTCCTTGGTGCAACTTCACTAGAAGGTGGCGCAAGTAAAGTGGAGGACTCCCTAAGGCTTGGATATTCTTCCTGAGGCTAACACCGGGCGTGGAAGAAGAGGACTCGAGGTGATCCGTGTGTGTGAAACTGCAGAGGGCGCACGCTTGGGCGCCTACTACGACATCAGCCTCACCTTGCTCAAGGTATCTTCTATCTTATCGTGTCGACTCTCTCGCATACGATCTTCATTGGGTTTTTGGGACCGGCCTGTTTCGGGGATATTATTTCGCTGTGCATTGTATTTGTTTCTAAAAAATTTGTAAAATAACCTCGGGGTTTCCCAACAAGTGGCAGCATTCACTTTTCTATAATCAATGAACATGCGCCAACTAATAACAGTTCTAATAGGAATTAATTCATTGTCTTTGTTTTTCATAACAGTTACCCCTCCCTTTTTAGGGACACAATGTACAGGACTTAACCATTTGCTATCAGAGATAGGATAGATAATACCTGCATCTAGTAATTTTAGAACCTCTTTCTTTACAACTTCTTTCATGGAGGGGTTCCGTCTTCTTTGGAAATCTGCATGGGGTTTGTGCTCTTCTTCCATCAAGATCTTGTGCATACAAAAAGAGGGGTTAATTCCTTTCAAATCATCAATTGAGTACCCAATTACCTTTCTATGAGTTCTTAATTCCTTGAGAAGCAAATCTGTCTCCCTTTTTCCTAACTGTGCATCAACAATAACAAGGTAAGTAGAATCAGGACCAAGAAACTCATAGTGAAGGTTATCAAGTAAAGCCTTAAGTTCAATTTTTGGAGTTTTTTCTTCTTTATCACAAGTATTGCAATCTAAAAGTTCATCATTTTCATAATTGGTTCTTTCATCAAATACAGAGCTAGAATCATGTTTAGAGAGTTCAACAAACAAATCACTAAGATCATAAATATTATCATCCATATCATGTACACTACAACAAGATTCAGAATTTGAGGGGTTTTTAATGGTTTCATGTAAGTCAAACTCAATTCTATCATCCCCAACGTTAAATGCGAGGTTACCATTCTTTACATCAATAAATGCCCCTGCAGTGGCTAAAAATGGTCTACCAAGTATAATAGGGATTTTTGTATCTTCCTCCATCTCTAGAACTACGAAATCCATTGGAATAAAATATTTACCAACTTGAATGGGCACATCTTCAAGAATCCCTGCAGGATATTTAACTGACCGATCGGCGAGCTATAAGGATACTGAAGTGGGTTTTAGCTCTCCTATGTCTAGTTTCCTGCAAATAGACAAAGGCATCAGGCTTACACTGGAACCCAAATCACATAAGGCTCGGTCAAAAGTCATATTACCAATAAAACAAGGGATAGAAAAACTACCTAGATCCTTCAACTTGGGTGGCAACTTATTTTGAATAATGGCACTACATTCCTCAGTTAGAGCTACAGTACCATAATCCTCTATTTTTCTTTAATTAGATAAAATTTCTTTCAAGAATTTAGCATATGTGGGCATTTGATATAAAGCTTCAGTAAATGGAATGTTAAAGTAAAGCTTTTTCAAAACATCTAAAAATTTTCCAAATTGTTTGTCTTACTTTTCTTGCACTAGCATCTGGGGAAAGGTTATAGGTGGCCTATAAGGTGTTGAAGGATTAGGGTTAGAATCCTTTTCCTTACAGGACATATTCCCTTTTGGTTTATCACCCTTTTGCGGTGGTAAACTAGGTTGGGTTTGCTCATGTTCAGAAATTTTTTCTAATCCTAATTCACCATCATAATCAATGATAGGCTCTTTCTCATTATTTTCAACCTTCCCTTTAGGTTCTTCTAATTGTCTCCCACTTCTAGTCATGATAGCATTGCAGTGTTCATTAGGCATTTGATCTTCTAAAGTTTCATTGTGAATAGCTAAAGATTCTACTTGAGAAACAAGTTGACTAACCATTCCCTTAAGTTCTTCAATTTGTTTGTTTTGAATTTGCATGAGTTGATTTTGATTAGCTATAAACTTGTCAAGAGAAGATTCTATACTGAAAGAATTTACCTCTAGAGTTAGGGGTTGGCATTCCTCACTTTCATCCTTACCATGATGATAATGTAGTCGTCCTTCTGCAGGATCCAATTGGTTATGATTCAAGGATATTTCTTCAAATAGGGTAAAATCTTCTTCAATGGTCTTACTCATGAGGGCTCCTTCTGCGGAAGTATCAACGATTAGACGGGTATCATAAAGTAGACCATAATAAAATGTATGAATTAAAGTCCAATTTTCAAGGCTATGGTGCGGGCACTTCTGTAGTAAATCGTTGAACCACTCCCATGCCTTGTTGAATGATTCTCCATCTTTCTGTGCAAAGCTCATGATTTGGTTTCTCAATTGGATAGCTTTACTTGGTTGAAAGTACTTTCTTAGAAAGGCATTTGACAGTTGTTCCCATGTAGTAAATGCACCAGTAGGTCTAGAATGTAGCCAAAATCGCGCTCGGTCCCTGAGAGAAAAAGGAAACAGTCTTAGTTTTAGTGCATTATCAGAGACTCCATAAATTTTGATGGTATCGCAATATTCAATAAAAATATGTAAATGTTGATAGGGTTCTTCAATCGGATATCCTGCAAATTGGTTTTGCTGAATCATGGTCAAGAAGGCAGGATTAATCTCGAAATTGTATGCTTCAATATTTGGTCTGACGATGCTAAAATGTATTTCTCGTGGCTTAGGGGCTGCATAGTCTCTCAGTGATCTCTGATTTGCCATTAGAAAGAAACTTTATGCGCACACTAGAGTAGATGGATCAAATAACTCAAATAGATACAAAAGAATAGAGAGATAAAACATAAATAAAACCTAGTCTAGCAATAATCTCAATATCTTCGATATCAACAAAAATTAAGGTCCTCGGCAACGGTGCCAAAAACTTGTTGTGATCTGCAAGTGCACGGATACTCGAAGTAATAAAGAAAGTATCGAATCTACAGGGACCTATGTCGTTGAGTACCGAATAATTGATTTTTCACTATCTAGGCAGTCGAAAGAGTGTAATCTAGCAATCAAGAATCAAAGTGCTAAAACAGAATTATCAGAGATAGAAGATGGGACTAGGGTTTTATTCACTTTAATTTTTATGACTAGACATGAATAAAGATTTCGTCAGTTTAATTTCAACATGACGAAGATGTAATTTACTTTAATAAAAAGATTGTCTCACTTTCATGCAAACAACCATGCAGGGGTAAATCTTCGCTTTCGTGCAAGAGTCGTCCCAACACTGAAGACAAGTAAATCATCAAACTAAGAACTCAAGGATCACTTTCGTGCATCCGAATTCTAGGTCGATAATCTCTAGTGGAATCTCAATAATCATTTTCGTGCATCCGAGTCTCGACACTAGTTTTACTCATGGTTCTCCAACGTTCCGATCTTTGCTTTCGCACAAGATCTCCACGTTTGAAAACTTAGACTTAATCCTAGATTTATATTATTATCATGGCAATTAGTTTACTAGAATCAAACAAATAAGAACTAACCTAGAAGGGTTCCTATAATGCAATTCTAGGGTTCCAAATTCTCAAGCAATTACTTTTTAGTCAATGGCGAAAATTCTAAAAACATGAATAATAATATAGAACTATGGAGAGTCTAAGAACAATTACCACATGAGTAAAATCATTATGCTAAGATTAAACGTGACAAAATAATGGAAAAATAGTCATTTAGTCATATGAAAATCAAGTGAATTACTGCCCCATGTCCTAAAATAAGTTTAAGCTATCATAAAGGGGAGATTACAATAATCCATGTTGAAGGAAATCAAAAAGGAAGAAGAAACACGAATTATGGTACGGCCGTAAAGAAGTTTACGGCCGTAATCTGGAGCGAACAGCGGTGGCGCTCGATTTTCTGATGATTTCTAATCCGTCTGATCTCCGATCATGTTGAAACTTCAGGTACACCTTCTCCTCCTCTATGCATAGCTTCCACTCAAATTTCACGGCCGGAGATGCGTTGTACACTTCCCGGCGGCGAAACCTAGGGCGGAGGCATGTGAGGCGATTCTCTCTTTGTGGTGGATGCAAATTAGGGCTTTCGGTCTCTTTGTCTTCGTCTCAAAAAAGCTCCCTTTTGCTTCTTACAGCATTCTGTTTTATCGCTTGGATCGAGTGCAATCATCTACGCAAAAATCAGGCTTTGGAGTTGACTGGGAAAGTCGCGAGCAGCGTTGTAATTACGGCCGTAATGGAGTTTACAGCGGTGCCGTAATCTGGAAAGCGAACTCTCGGGTTGAAAACTTCCGAAATTACAGTACCGTGAAGTATCTTACGGCAGAGTCGTAATGTCAACAATCTTTCGGGTGGAAATCGACTCACATTATGGTACTGTAAAGTTCCTTACGGTAGTACCGTAAAATCCATCGATTCTCTGATCAAAAATGCTTCAAAATACGGTACCGTAATGCTATCTACAGTAGTGTCGTAATCATACGAAATCTTCTCCTTGGAAAAACTCCACATTACGGTACCGTAAAGACCATGTTGGGGGTGCCGTAATTTGCTCTGAAGCTCCAAAATTTTTGAAATTTAACGTATGATCTCCTTTTGATGTTGTGAATTCAATTATGCACTTGGATTGCTCAAAATCAACTGAAAAACATGCCTTTTTGCCTGAAAATTATTAAAAATAGAAATGAGTGTAGATTCCGCAATTATTGATAAAAAGGGACATAAGAATAAGCAAAGTCTATGAATATGACACAAAAACATCAACAAAAATGGTATAAAAATTACGATAAATTTCGGTGTCATCAACAGGGCATTATTCATCTGAATGTCAACTTACAGCTTTGTCACAGGAAGACTCTAATCTGGAGCAAGTTAATGCCTTGAGGAATTTCAATCAGAGACTAGTGAATGACCCATATTCTGCAACCTATAATCCAAGATAGAGGAACCACCCCCAACTTGTCCTACAAGAATATTCAAGGGCTAGCACCTCCTCAGTATCCTCAACAGAATAACAAGCCACCACCGGGCTTTCAATCAAGGCAGTATGGACAGCCCTAGAAGTCAAACTTAGGGACCATACTAGAAGGAATTGTTATGCAACAGAAGAAAAACACTGATGACTTCACTGATGCTATCCAGCAGCTGACATCTCGAGTGGATGCCTTGGATATTCACAACAAGATGCTAGAGAACCAAATAGCTCAGCAAGTGAGTTCTACTAGTAGGCCCATAGGGAAATTTCTAAGACAACCTGAGATGAATCCTAGGGAGCATTGTAATGCTGTCACTATTGTGAGTGTCAAAAACAATGACGCACCTGGAGAGCCTATCGAGGGTTCTATGGACAAACCTAAGGACATTACTCTTGAGTTAGAAAATTATGAGGAGAAAGGGGAGGAGTTGAAATATGTTGGCTCGCCTACATACATTCCTCCAATCCCTTTTCCCTAGAGGATATTTGGAGCAGATCAGGGAAAATTTGATATCATAAAGTCTGAGGTGAAAGGTGACCAGGTAAGTATGGACATAGAAATAACAAAGGTAAGAGATCCTAGAGACATTTCAATTTCGTGCCAAGTTGGTATGTTTTTTGTTGAAAATGCTTTATGTGACTTAGGATCGAGTGTTAGTTTGATGCCTTCTGATTGAGAAAGTAGGTAGTGGAGAATTTAAACCTTCTGAAATTTCTCTTCAATCTGCTAATGGTTCTGTTCAGCAACCTCTAGGAATTTTAGAGAATGTGTTTGTTAAAGTTAATAAGTTTTCTATCTTGATGATTTTATGATTGTTAAAATGGAAGAAGACACTAAATCACCAATTATTCTAGGTAGACCATTTTTGGCAAGTACAGGAGCTGTGATAGATATGCTGTATGAGAAATTGACGTTGAATATGTGTGAAAGCAAATCGATTTATGACTTTTCCTCAGAAGATAACAAGTTTTATTTATTCAGGGTCTCATCAATCCTCAGAGGTGAAAGGGAGCGAATTGGATGATGGAAATATATTTGAAATTGATGAATATCCCTTAGAAAATTTCTTGAGGCATAAAAGGGATAAGAAGAAGAAAGATGGAACATAGGAATTATCTCAAGTTTTAAAGTTTAACCCATGTAGAGACTTGGAAAGGCGTGGAGATGAACAATTGCCTATTATCCATTGCGCCTCCTATCCACCTGAAGGATGATGAACATTATTTTGGTCAAGCTAAGGACCTTAAATAAGTGCTACCTGGGAGGCAACCCAGAGGCTCTGAATTTTGTTAATTTCAGCAATTTTTCTTTAAGTTTTGAATTTTTTATGTGATTAGTTTATTAGCTTTGAATTTTTAATCAATTTTATCAGCATGATGTGATGAACTTGTCTACAAGAAAAACACTCTAAATTCGTTGTTTTACGTGCAAAAATTTTCTAGGAATTTTTAGAGAAGAATAAAGTCAAAACACGAGATTTACAGCCGAACCCATGAAAATCGCACAACCGTGATTATAAACATTACTGGGACTGTGCATGAAAGAGGAATTACGGCCGAAGCTGTGAAGTCTTTACGGACCATAAGTTCTTACGATTTAAACTTAACAGACGACTTAGGGTTTTACAGCCATGCTCATAAATCACCGATTTTTGATGATTCCTTCCACAAGCGGCGACGAAACTCCTCCACCGACTTTCTTCTACTTGCGATGATCATCCACCGGATTTCCACCATATTTCATGAAGAACCGCCGTTCATCCGCTAACCCGCCAAAGTTCATTTTTCGACCGATTCGAGCCCCATTTCTGCACAGATCCGTGAGTTTTTGATGAAGGATAGATTTTAGCCCAAGAGTTTCCTTAGGTATGTAGCTCTTTAAATGGTGTTTAGTCATGCGTTCATACAAGATATCAATGGTAATAAAACTTTAAGCATGCAGTCCTAGAGGAGATATGCTATTCGGTTAGAGGACACCTAAGGCCTTCTTGTGGGAAGGAGGCCGGAACTCTTTCTTGACCCTTGTAGCAAGGTCTTCGATTCAGTCTTGAGCAAGCCTTGATTCGGTTCTAGTTGATTGCTTTAAAGTTCCTCCGAGCTTCAAAACTTCAAAGATCCTCATGCTAAACGTCAACCAGGGACACTCACAGGAAACTTGTCAGCAAGGGTGGATGGTGATGAAGATTCAGCGAACACAGGATGGAAGTAGGACAGAGGGAAGAGAAGGAGGGGCCTTCCGGCGCACCCTCAAGGAACACAAGGGGCCTTCCGGCTCCCCCTCAATACAGACAAGGGGCCTTCCGGCACTCCCTCACAAGTAGCATCTGATAACTCAAGATATTTTCTTTCAAAATTCATCAACTAAGTGCAAGTGAAAACTACATGAACTTTAAACCTAGCTACCAATGTTCATATTTTCAGCTGGCGTTTAGAATTCCTCTATGTTGCATAAATGCGAACATTAGCTGGTTTTAATTGGTGGTGGTGGGCGGTGATGATGGCTGAGCTAGAGAAGTTCCCTTGCGTATGCTGAGGTACCTTATATGAGTGGACTTGATGTGGTAATGGCAATTGATGGCTGAATGTGATGTTGAGGTGGCTGCATGTATTTGATCATCTTGGAGGTGGCTGCATGCATTGTAAACGTGGCTTGATTTGGTTTAATACTTGCTGGCCGAGAATGTGCCTGGGCTGGTGTTGACTCCTTAGCTGATGTTGAGGTTGACCTTGCTGTTGTTGACTATTGACTTGAGCTTGTTGATAATGCTGAGATTGAGTACGAGCTGGAATTTCATGTGAGGTTGCTTTGTAGTTGGGGAGCCAAGGTTCCATGTGAGTGCAAGTGCAGGTTCTATAAACCTAGACTACACAACCTATTACATTCACTACAAAAGAAAACAAGGACTTAGAAAATAAATCCTAGACTACATCCTAACTACAACATACAACCTCAAAATAGAAATGTAAAGCTTACAAAATTGTTCTACCAACTAGTCTTATAACAAACAAGACTAGGTAGAACTGAATATTGTTGTGGAAACCTAGGTCACATGCGAAAACTTGTGTGGAGGAAAATACTAGGAATCCATTAAATCACATGACTTGGAACTATGATCAACCATGAAGACTTGTAAAACAAGTTAAGGTGTTACCATTGCCATGAAGTGAGCGGCGGCTTGGAAGAAGAAATGGGCGAGTGCCACTTCTCCAAAAGTATCACACACAGGATGAGATAGGCTTCCTTCCTTGCGTTCCTTGTGCTAGCAAGTCACCAAGGATTCTTTGATCGTGACTCGGAGAGGAGATGTGCACCCCTTGGCTGATTTTTCTCTCGCCTTGCGTGAAGCCGATCTAGCCCCCAAGTGCAAAAACAAGAGAAAGGGAGAGTTGCATTCGAAAATCATGAGGGAGAGCGTCCAAGAAAGGAAAGTTCGGTTACCATTTCATATGGCAAAACCGAAAAGTAACTTCCTCTTCTTAACTCTCCATAATGCATTCGAAACTCTCCTCTTAATTGAACCTAGCGTTCACTCTAAGTGAACCGGTCCAATTCATTTGGTTCATGTACCAAATCGAACCAGTCCTGGTTATGACCTCATCGAACCAAGTGGCTCAAGATCTAACCACACATCCCATTTAACCTCTTGATCTGTACGATCAAGTATCAATTCTCCCGATCGAAGCTTACCGATCTTATGCCCTAATCAATCAAATATGATTAGACTAGATCTCACTTCCAATCAGAG
>JANTFE010012554.1:18361-29999 GCA_027562315.1 Costus pulverulentus | reverse complement strand
TTTCGAAAGTTGATCATATAATGCATGCTCTTCGACCCTTGAATCCGCTGCCTATCATGTTGCGCCACTTTAGGGTTTCGCACCCCTCTTGAAAGGGGTTCCCTGCACCCCTGCATCAGCTATCTCCGGGGGTGAAGAATTCTCCTCCGGAGAATTAAAGTTGACAGTAGGTGGGGGCTCCGGTGGTAAGCCTAGAGTCTGGATATCATCTTGGTTCCATGCCCCTGCATTAGCTATCTCCGGGGATGAAGAATTCTCCTCCGGAGAATTATATTTGAAGCTCTCAAATTCATCTGGTGGCCATCCCATTGTGTGAAAGTTATCTACCCTGCAATTGAATGAAAGACCTTTGCTAAATGTAATTATTTTCTCATGTCTAGGCAATGTGCAATTTGAAAATATGATAAGAAACTGTAAGGCCAGATGTATAAGCGTTAAATGAGAGAACACAAGGAAATATTTTCGTGCAATTCTTAGATGGGTACTCTATTAGGAATTTAGATTCATCAATTAATTTCCTTGAAGTTATCCCATAATGGTTGTTGATCAAAGTGGATACAAAGCTGAAATCAATATCACATTGCAAGCATAAATTTGACTTAGCTAGGAATTCTTATGGAATAATTAAATCAATATGAGCTTCATGAAAAACTTTATCATGCAACATTTTGTCTAAAGCAAGGGAAGATTCCATGTGGAACATATGTTCAGTAATGATTTTATCAAAAGAAGATTGATCTTTAAAAACATCCTGATAATGGCCTATGTTTTTAGAAAAGTCATGGAACTGTTTATCAGATGCAGCCTCTTGAAATAAAGGCAGTTCAGAAATTACTTGCATGGTTTTCTCATAAATCTCCCCTTTAGTTGTAGGAGTGGACTGATGTGTCTCCAATGATGGAGTTTGTTCCAGTTTAGGTGTTGGGTCCAAGAGTGAGGGTGGCATAGGAAATTCTAGAGGAGGCTGATGACAATTATCACTAATAATTGATACTACCTCAGTTTGCTCATGGTGGTCTTTCATCTCTTGTGGCTCTATGTCATCTTCACTAGTATAATCTGTCGCATATATAACTTGTTCTATCTCTTCTTCAAGGATTTGGGAAGTCTTGGTCAAGGCTTGCACATGAGAGTCTTGAGGCAGAAGGTAAGTATTATTTTTAAGTGATGGTTCATTGACTTGGGCCTTAGGACTTAGTTCCTCAAGTTCAGCGGTTTCATCAAGATATGGTTTAGGTTCCAACGTAGGCTTTAAGGTCTGCTCAAGGTCTAAAGGGATTGACCTCTCATCTTTTTTGTGCAAGGACTGCTCCATAAGTCTCTTAACCACTTGTATGACTTGTTCAAACTTTTTATCCATCCTATCAAAAGTGTTAGAGATCTCAGCTCATGTTGGGCTGTCATACGTCGGGTAAATTATGTGTTCCAAACCTTTATACATAAAGTTGTAGCACCAAGATTTGCTAAAGTAATATCCGTGAAAGTCATGCATGAATTCTTCCCCAAATAAAATCTCAAAACCTTCTATACTCATTACGTCACACCAAATGTTGGTTTTAATGTTGCCTATGTGGATGGGAACTAAACATTGAAAGTCAATTACGCTTATAGTCAAGTCATCCCAAGTTATGTAACAAGGGTCAGGATGTTTTTCTATGGTGAGGCCACATTGTTCAAGGGCCTTAATAGATATAACATTAAACTTGACATGATCATCAATGACTGCTTTGCCCTCATAACTATTGCACCAAACATTGGTGGTAAAACTATTAGGCTTGTGTGTAAGCACCTTATGTTTATCCTTAACAGTTATTAGTGCTGTTTTAGCTATGATTTCCCTTTGAGTAAAGTGTCACATGGTTGAACAAGAAATTTACTAGGATGGAAATGACCATTGTTTAAGTTCAGGAAATAAGTGCAGAAATAACAACAATTGCTGAGTGTAGTTTTCATACAAGTCAAGTGGACAACAATGTAGGATTTAGAGTCATAATTCAGCATTTAAGAGAATCAGAATAAATTCAACAAATGCCAACATTGTTCAGCAAGAAATACAACAAGGAACAACTTCACTTGATAAAACTCAGCAGTACAAATCAGAACTCAAAAACTCTCTTGACAGATCCTGGGTTTTTTTTCGGTTGTATTCAACAGTACTATACTGAAAATAAGACTCTAAGGCTACAATCCTTGGTAGCATGCAGAAACTCAGAAATGCAGATGGTAAGCGCAGTATCAGGAATTTCAACGAACACTTTCAGGACACACAATTCACCAACAAAGATGATAGATGTTAGTCTACCGCAAGCAACATTTTGCATAAGCAGATACTATCAAGAATTATGACTCAGCAATGATAGTGATTATGAACCTAGACTTCAGCTAGCAATTCTCAGGAACAGCTAATACCAAGAAATAGCATCAACGTAATATTGATAAGTAATACAGAGATAGGTACAACAATTTCGTTTTAGCAATATAAGTAAGACAAAATTGCAGCAAATTCTAGGAATAAAATAGAATTATGCACAAGTATGACAACTAATGGCAAGCAGATATAGTGCACGTTGGTAAGCTACAATGTCGAACTCATAATACTAGTGACTGTTCTAGTGCACGTTGGTTAACACAATCAGGATCAAGAATGCAGTAGAACTTCTAAGGTGCAGCACGGTTAGGTACAGTTTGATTGATGGTGTCAATGTAGCAATGGCTGTAATTCTAACTTCAGATTAACATGCAGCACAAATTCAGCAATTAACATGAAACGGCAAGCTACAGTAGCAGCAGGAAATGAAGCACGACAGTATGCAAATTTTCAGATTTCTCAGGTATCATTCGGCAATTGATGTTTGGTGGTAATTCGGCAATAACAGATGGTGACTCAAACCTACTATCGGGTATTAGTGCAGCAGGGTTCAGTTTATTTAGTTCACAATGAATGTACAAGACCAATTCAGTAAATATCTAGGAGATACTATGGTAAGCCACAGTAGAGTATCTGAAATTTCGGTAACGGAAATCAGCAACCAGAGGTCTCCTAACTCAGCAGAAATCTTAACACACAATTCAGTAAATCAGAGATATATATCAGTAGATGTCAAAGTGCAACTCCAGCAGCAGGAAAAAGAGAATCTAGAAACATAATTTGCATAAAGTAGAGCAAAGAAAATTCAGCAAATAGGTTTCCAGGCAGATTTTCAACAAACACTCTGAAAGTGGGGCGAAACCCTAATAAGCGCAGATTAAGTTTTTGCATAGCGGAAGCTAGGGTTTCTAAGGATCGCATGTGGCATCAACATATGATTAACCTTACGTTTGTAAAGATCAAGTTGTGATCTTACCAAAGCCATTGTTTGGATGGCGGCTTGGAAGCAAGAGGGCAAGCAGCTCTCCTCCAAAGTAGACGCACACAAGGTGATGATGGCTTTCTCCCTTGGCGTGAGCCTTGTGCTAGCAAAGCCCTCCAAAGAGTCCTAGATGCATGAAGGAGATTGAGATGATTTCCTTGCTGACCGAATCTACTTCTTGGCGTGAAGATCACCCAAAAACGAGAACAAGAAGATGCAAGTCGGCGAGAGAGAGAGGAGACTTCTCACGTTCGAAAACGTTGGGGAATTCCAACAAGGAAAACGTCTTTCTAAAAATAGAAAGCACTAACTCCACATTCAATTCCCACGTTACCATCGAACTTCATCTCTCAATCGAACCATACGTTCACATAAGTGAACCGGTTCAATTTAATTCGGTTCAATTGCATTTGGTTGAAAGACCAAATCAAACCAGCATTGGTTCAAATCTTGTCAAACCAAATGGCTCAAGATCTAACCATTCATCTCTTGATGCTCCTGATCTCATCGATTAAGCATCAATTCTCTCGATCGAAGCTTACCGATCTCAAGCCCTAATCAATCAAACATGATCAGACCAAATCTCACTTACAATCAAAGTTTAAATTCCTTTAAACTGAACCAAAACAATTCAGTCCACACGATCTGACATAAGTAAGCCATATCATCAAATTGTGCGACCCTAAGGGTTTCCTTTAAATGTCGGTAACGATAACTTACGTTATCACGAACAGAGAGGGGTATCTAGCAACACATCACTGTCTCCCGATATAAAGGAAAGAGTCTTCCAAGACTACACCCAAACAAGTGTGAATTCAAGTCACTTGACATATGTGTTTCCTTTGCCACTGGATGTTCTTGTTGGACAAGCGTGTCAAGCCTGTAACTCCAACATGATGAGAGTGGTTAGATCAGATAAACATAGTCATCTGGGTATGGCCTTACACTTTCTCAACCATCTCATCCAGGAGGCCCCTTTAGAACTTCACACTACAAACAAGGAGAAGGCAATCCTATATCTATCACTAGTGCCCTAACATGACTCATGCTCATTATCCAAGATAGTCTATAACCATTATATTTCAAATGATATTGAACTACCTCAAGACAATGCCAATCATCATTTAAAAACACAAGTGATCTCAAGTCAGAGGAAATATGCCACTTGTTTGCATATCAGGATTATTCACATTGTGACAAACAATTGAATATCCCAAGTAGGGTCAGTCCAGTACATTCAATGCACCTATGAGTCTACATCTTACTCCATGCTCGAAGCATCCTATAAGATTAGAATACATATTAGTCTCAATCATATCAAGGCTGTCTCATGTTCACCAAGATATCTCGACTAAGGACTATACTGCATGTCAGCCAAGCTGAACACCATTGAGACATTATTCAGAAGTATACATATAGCAGCAGATAATGTAACAACCTGAATAACAACCATTGCCTTTATAAACATTAAGTTTATACATGATACTGATATAATCCCAAGGCCTCAAACATTAGCCATAAGGGCATACCCCAACACACTCAGCTCAATATTCTGATGCAAACAGCAGTGTTTAGAAACTAAATTAAGAGATGCATGAGCAAGTAACCAAGTAGAGGGAAAATTAACAAGTTTAGAAAACCAGCCACACAAAACAAAGTGTAGAATGTTTCATAAATGTCCACGAAGCAAGGCACAAATAGTAGGAAATTTTCAGAAATTATTCTGCGCTAACAACAGGAATCCGAAAACAGAAAACCCAGAGGGAAGGAAATTCAATAAGCAGTTGTATTGCAGAGATCTTAAACAGTAAATGATTTATGTGTAGAGAACAAAAAGAAAACAAGAGCACCTAAGGGTTTCTTTCATACCACTAATGAAGGACAGATTTTAGCCCAAGAGTTCCCTTAGGTATGTAGCCCTTTAAATGGTGTTTGGCCATGCGTTGATATAAGATATCAATGTTAATAACACTTTAAGCATGCAGTCCTAGAGGAGATATCCTATTCGGTTAGAGGACACCTAAGGCCCCCTTGTGGGAAGGGTGCCGGAACTCTTTCTTGAACCTTATAGCAAGGTCTTCGATTCAGTCTTGAGCAAGCCTTGATTCGGTTCCAGCTGATTGCTTCAAAGTTACTCCGAGCTTCAAAACTTCAAAGATCCTCATGCTGAACGTCAACCGGGGACACTCACGGGAAACTTGTCAGCAATGGTGGATATTAATGAAGATTCAGCGAACACAGGATAGAAGCAGGACAGAGGGAAGAGAAGGAGGGGCCTTCCGGCGCACCCTCAAGGAACACAAGGGGCCTTCTGGCTCACCCTCAACACACACAAGGGACCTTACAGCACTCCCTCACAAGTAGCACCCTCTAACTCAAGATATAATGTGCCTAGGCTAGTGTTGACTCCTTAGCTGATGTTGAGGTTGACCATGCTGATGTTGACTGTTGACTTGAGCTTGTTGATAATGTGATGACACCAAAATATGTAGTATATATTGCATCATTTTAGATACCTTTTCATGCTAAATCGAGGATCTTTTTACATGTTTTTATGTTGAATCCATCAAATATTGCAAAGTCAACTTCTATTTTGGTTTTTCAGGCAAAAAGGCACTATTTTAGGCGTTTTCAAGCAAAATCAAATATATGGAAGAGTTCTCATCATTAAGAAGAAGTCACCCAAGAAATTTCATGCAAATCAAGGCAAAGAACCAAAAATACGGCAGTGTCGTAAGGGATTTTACGGTACCGTATTTTTCACGGCTACCGTATTATCAAGATCACGGCCATATTTTTGTGATTTTCCAAACATAAGGTTTTTGAGAAAATATGGCACCGCCGTAAGGATTTACACGGCCGTATTTTGGGGCACTTTCTGAAGAGAGACTTTTGCCGAAATTACGGCACTGCCATAACCCAGTTTACGGGCCATATTTTGAAGCATCTTCAGAACAGAAAGTTGCCCTGAAATTACGGCACTGCCGTAAAGAATTACAGGGCTCAACGAATCCAACCAGAGAGTTCAGCCGATTTTACGGCACTGCTATAAACAAAATTATGGTGCCGTATTTTTCAGCAATTTCAGAACAGAACGATCGATGGATTTTACGGCAGTGCCGTAAGATATTACACTGCCATATTTCGGTGTTTGAACGTGATTCTCAGGTCAATCTTCACGCTCGATCTTTACGGAGATTCTTGCAGGCGATCCAGGGCTTTATATTCAAAGCCGTAAGAAGCAAAAAGAGAGCTTTGGAGGAGAGGATTAGCAAGACACCAAAAGCCCCAAACTTGGTTAACTGTTGAGGGAGAATTCAGAGTACGCGCCACCGCCTAGGGTTTCGCCACCGCGCTCGATCCAGACGATCTCCGGCCGTGATTCTTCTACTGAAGCATCGCCTGGTGAAGGAGACGACGTGCCAGATGTTTCAGATCGAAAGGAGACAAATTGGAGGAGAAATCAGAGGAAGAAGGATCGCCACCACTGTTCACGTCTTCTTTTGCAAAATACCGCTATGAAATACTTCACAGCCGTGCCGTATTTTCTAAAAACTCTTCCTTTTGTTGATTTTCTATTTTCTGAAATTATGGAATATTCTATTTCCTTCATCATGCCAGCTTAAATTACTCTTGGGACATGGGGGAGTAATTCACTTAATTTCCAATGATTAGATAACTGATTTTTATATATTTCGTTGCTTTTAATCTTAACATGATGATTTTGCTCATGTGATAATTGTGCTTAGACTCACTTTAAATTCATGTTATTAATTATGTTCTTAGAATTTTCGCTCGAGACCGAAAGGTAATTGCTTGAGAATTTGGAACCCTATAAATGCATGTTAGGGACCCTTCCTTAGGTTTGATCCAACTTGATCTGTTCTAGTAAAATTACTGCCATGATTATAACGTGAATCTATAGATCGAGTCTATTTGTCAAACGTGGAGATCTTGCACGAAAGTGAGGATCGGAACGTTGGAGATCTATGAGTAAAACTAGTGTCGAGGCTTGGATGCACGAA
The DNA here is from genome assembly GCA_027562315.1 of Costus pulverulentus. Taxonomy (NCBI): domain Eukaryota; kingdom Viridiplantae; phylum Streptophyta; class Magnoliopsida; order Zingiberales; family Costaceae; genus Costus; species Costus pulverulentus. The sequence continues at coordinate 22,624 of JANTFE010012554.1, read as the reverse complement.
AGTGACCCTTGACTTTCCGCTAGAGATTGTCAACCTAGAATTCGGATGCACGAAAGTGATCCTTGAGTCCATAGATTGATAATTTGTTTATCTTTTGCATTGGGACAAATCTTGCGCGAAAGCGAAGATAAAATCCCTGCGTGATTGTTTGAACGAGAGTGAAACAATCTTTTATTAGGTAAATCGTATCTTCATCATGATAAAATTAAACCGACGAAATCCTTATTCATATCTAGTCATGAGAGTTAAGTGAACGAAACCCTAGTCCCAGCTCTCTCTCTAACAGTTTTCTTTTGTATGTTTGTGATATTTGCTTAACTTTCATTTGATTGCCTAGATAGCGAAAAATCAATTATTTAGTACTTGACAACGTAGGTCCCTGTGGATTCGATACTTTCTTTATTACTTCGTGTACCTGTGCACTTGCGGGATAACAACAAGTTTTTGGCACCGTTACCGAGGATTAGTCCAAGGTACACGCATGTCATACGTGTACCGAGGATTAGTCCAAGGTACACGCCATTACTGACCTAATGTTTCAACAAGATCAGTTTGGAGGATCTCCACTAGAGGATCCCAACCAACACTTGGCCTTATTTCTAGAATTATGCAATACTATTAAATTGAATGGTGTTTCTAGCGATGCATTGAGATTAAGACTTTTTCCTTTCTCTCTTAGGGACCGGGCAAAGACATGGCTTAATTCACACCCAGCCGGTACCTTCACCACTTGGAATCAACTGTCCAATTCCTTCTTGAACAAATACTTTCCCCCAATCAAGACACTGTAGATGAGAAACCAAATTACAAGCTTTCAACAAAGAAGTGGGGAGTCGCTCAGTGAGGCCTGGGAGAGTTTTAATGAACTGCAGCGGAAGTGTCCTCACCATGGATTAGAACTTTAAACTTTACTGCAAACTTTTTATATTACATTATCTGATCATACTAAAATGATTGTGGATGCTGCTGCAGGAGGAGCTCTTATGAGCAAAACACCAGATGATGCCTTCAGATTGCTAGAGGAGATGGCATTGAACCACAATCAATGGACTACCGAGAGAGGAGTACTTTACAAGCCTTCTCAAGGTAAGGGTGAAAGTGAACGATTGCGATCCTTAGAAGAGAAGGTAAACTTTTTGTGCAGTAAGTGAAATTCCATGCAAACTGCTTCTGTTTCTACTATTACTTGTGAAAATTGTGGCAATGATGATCATACTGCTGAATATTGTAGAATTGTTGATTAGGGTAATGAGCATGTGAATGTCATAGGGAATTATAATCAAAGTACACCTAATGATCCCTATTCTAGTACATATAACCCTGGATGGAGAAATCACCCCAATCTTTTATGGAAAAACAATAACAATGTAGGGGGGAATACTGAAAACAAAGGATTCCAAAGGCAAAATCCCAACCAAAATCTGAATCAAAACAATGATCAATTTTCTGAGATAAAATCCATGTTTGAAAAAATAATGACCAGTCAAAATCAGTTTGAGCTAAAACAAGATAGAAAAATTTAAGAGTTTATGTTTGATCAAAAACAAATCCTGTCAAAGCAAAATAGACAAATTGAAGAGTTTAAGGAAAGTTTTCATCAAATTAACTCTAGACTGGATAGAGTAGAAGCCCACAACAAAATTCTTGAAAACCAAATTGCACAACATGCTAGTGTACCTTACAGACCCCGAGGGAAATTGCCTGCAAAACCTGAGATAAACCCTAGGGAGCACTGTAATGCCATTATGACTAGAAGTGGGAAACAACTAGGAGAACCTAGAGGGGGGTTTGAAAACACTGAAGAAAGGCTTGATGATAATGAAAGGGAATTAGAGTTAGGGGAATCTTCTTCACAGAAGAAACCCCAAACTTGTTTATCACCTCAAAAGGGTGATGAACCAAAAGGGGAAGAATCATGTGAAAAAGACAATCCTAAACCTAATTTGCCTTCTCCTTACCAGACACCTATACCTTTTCCTCAAAGGTTAGTTCAACATAAACTAGACAAAAAGTTTGGCAAATTTCTTGAAATCCTGAAAAAGCTTTATGTTAACATTCCTTTTACTGAAGCTATTACTGAAATGCCATCTTATGCCAAGTTTTTAAAGGAAATTTTGTCTAGTAAAAGAAAATTAGACGATTATGGCACATGCACTGTTACTTTAACTGAAGATTGTAGTGCTATCATACAGAACAAACTGCCACCTAAACTGAAAGATCCAGGTAGTTTTTCTATACCTTGTTCAATAGGCACTATGGCTTTTGACAGAGCCTTATGTGACCTCGGTGCAAGTGTGAGTCTAATGCCTCTTTCTACATACAGGAAACTTAATCTTGGAGAGCTAAAGCATACATCCATATCCTTACAGCTCGCGGATTCATCGGTAAAGTATCCTGTAGGAATATTAGAGAATGTCCCTGTACAAATTGGTAAGTTTTTCATTCCCGTAGATTTTGTAGTGTTAGACATGGAGGTAAATTCTAGAAATCCTATCATTCTTGGAAGACCACTTTTGGCCACTACTAAGGCTAACATTGATGTGAAAGAAGGAAAGATTACCTTTGACATATGTGACAACAAGATTGAATTTAATCTTAATGATTCATTAAACAAACTTTCATACTCAGGATCTTGTAGTAATGTTGAGATATTTAATGATGAAATTTATGATGTTTCAAGTCTGTTTGATGAAACCCCAAATAATGAATCTGACAATATTTCTGAGGGTATTGATGAGAAATTGTAGAAGAAAAAGATAAGGAGGAAGAGAAGAAGAGAAAGCTCTAGGCTGATTGGCAAAATAGAAGAGATTCTGAGCAAATTTGGATACTATTTCAAGATTGAGCCTTATGTTTGAAAATCAAGAGGGAAATTCAGGAGTTCACGATCGAACCCGAGTGTTAAAGGGTCAAGCTAATGACCTTTAAATTAGCGTTTCTTGGGAGGCAACCCAAGCTTTATAACCTCTATTTTGTTTTCTTTAACTTAATTTTAGCTTGATACTAATTTTTCTTTTATTTTTGTAGGTAAATTTTGATTTGGAGCAAATTACGGCACTACCGTAAAGTATTTTACGGTACCGTATTTCAGTCTGCTTACGAACAGAAAGCTGCGACAAAATTACGGTACGGCCGTAAAGGATTGCACAGTACCGTATTTCTGATCCAAAATCAACCCGTGTCTTCTTTCATTTTTATGGCACTACCGTGAGGTATTTTACGTGCCGTATTTTCTGAAATTTTGTTTTTGGTTTTTCTAAAAATAAAAAATAAAAACAAAATCTTTACTACTTGAATTTTACGGCGGTACCGTAAAGCATTTTACGGTACTATATTTTTTATGTCATTTCGAACAGAACGTTGCCGAGATATTATGGCGGTACCATAAACTTCTTTACGGTACCGTATTTTGCTTCGTTTTCAAACAGAGTGTTTTAATGATTTTATGGCAATGTCGTAAGGTATTACACTGCCGTATTTTGCTTTTTGTACACGAATCCTGTACCGTATTTAGGGTTTCTACTGGGCCTTTTTTAGGGTTTTTTCCCTCTATCTCGCTCGTTCTTGCGCCGTTTTCGGATCTCCGATCTTCTCCGGACACCTGAGGACGCCGGCGACCCTTTCCATTCAATCTTCATCGTCGATTAGGTAACCGATTCTCCGATTTTACTGCTTTGATGAGTTTTCACAAAGTTTCACCCCTTTCACTCGTTCTCGATCGATTCGCAACTATTTTGAGCGATTTATGTTTCTATTTACTCGTTAGGGAATGAGTTTACAATCCTGTGCTATTTGAAAAGAATTTGAACCAATTTCTGTAACCGATTTGAGCTGAAACGCAACTTGCACGATTCGGAATTACTGTTCATTGACATTTTGAGTTCTAGCATGAGATTTAAAACAGATTTTTTCTTCTAAAATACTTGATTAACATTACTGATGATGTTGAAAGAATAGTCCATGCTAATCATATTGTATTGAGATTAAGATTACATGCATAATTCTACCCTATTTTTTTTTCACTCTGTTCTATATGCTAGTGGAATAAGCTGATTGAATGCACTTTCCTGTTTTAAACTACTATATCATTATTTGTATGCTTTGAATGATAAGTTTGCAGCTTGAGTCCATGGCACCAAGGATAAAAGCAATTGCACCTGTTAGGGAATGCCGGGTGTAATTTAAAATTTTTGCAGTCCCAGGACGCAGCGGAAGAAGCATTACACCCGAAACACATTCCGGTCCCAAGGATCCATGCGAGGG
>JANTFE010012541.1:12093-22433 GCA_027562315.1 Costus pulverulentus | reverse complement strand
ATCCATCAAGTTCAGGAAAGGTCCTTAAATTTCATGCAAACATGGTTTAACCTTTTCTAAGTTATCATCCAAGGTTATCATTCAATATTTCACATCAATACTTCCTACGTACACCATTCAACTAAAATACATAATAGTACCGAAAATTCATCAAATTTCAACCGCATACAACATAAATACAGGAAATTACAAATTCATAGTTTTCTCCTAGTTCTTGTAACAAAAGACAGAAATGCCCCTAGTTCAAAGTTTAAGTCATGCATGAAAACTTTTCCAAAAATTCCGTAAAAATAGTCATTACATCCCTCATGATCCTTAGATTCGTAATTTCAAGTTTTCCCCAATTTTAACTAGCAAATTTACCGCATTACCCCTAGGTCAATTTCAGTCAACAGAAACTTTTATTTCCAAAAATTCCCAAAAAATTACTGTAGAGTCCTCATATACCTAATTTCATGAAAATCAAGTTTGCCCTAATTTTTACCCACACATTTGGGCGTAATTTCATGAAGAGGGGCGAAATTCTCATTCAAGCCCTAATCTTCATGCAATTTAAAAATCTAGGCTACATACATGTTTAATCAAGGTCTAATTGATGATTAGAAGTCTTAAAAATGAAAAGCCCTAATTTTCATGCAAACTAGGGTTTCGAAATTTTGAGGAAAAGCAAGAAAACGTGTACAATTTTGCAAGCATGAGTTCATGTCATATTTCTAGACATTAATCCTTTCTAAATCATGCAACACCTTCAATATGCGTGAACTAGGTGAAGAGAAAATCCACTCACCTTGATTTCAGTTTCTTCCAAGTCACAAACCCCCTCATGCCTACCCTCACACCACTCACGTCGCCGGAAACACCCAAGGACCGCCGGAAGTCGCCTCCACGACCAATCGCCGCCGGCCACAAGAAGAGGAGAAGGAAGAAGAGGTAAGCCGCCACCCTCACTCTAGGAAGAAATCGTGAACGAAAGCAAAGTGGGAAAAACGTGAGTGAACCCTCTAAATTTTCGTTTTCTACCTCCGAAGGATCCAAACCCAATAGCAAACATAAGTGGGAGATCCAATAACCCTTCAGTATAAGTTATATTTTCCACTTCACCCTTATCAAGGGCTCTTACCCTTTTCTAATAGAAAGACACTACTAGCCTAGTGGTACACAGCACACATTCTACGCCTTAAGTCGCAGGTTCGAATCCTCTCCGCGACACATATTTTTACATAGCAGGAAAATACATAAATCAAGACATTTTCTCATTGAAAGAAATTCCCAAAAATGCTAAATAAATAACATTTTATTTTTCTTACCTGCTAATAAATTTCTGGATCTTACAGGTTTGGCTTGGTTGGTTATAAAAGAAGGGGTATGCACCCCCTCTTGAGATGATCATTGGATGAACATCAAGTGCAGAATTCTTCTTGAGGAAAAGGCAACTTGGAGTTGTGCAAGCCCTAGAATTCAAGCCGCCCTCTTCTTCTTGTGGAGCGCCACCCTCTCTTCTCTTCCTCTTGTCTTTGGCTGAGAGTCTCCAATCAAGGAGACAAGTTGGAGTGAAGAGCAAGGAGGAAAGAGAAGGAGATTCCAAGAGGTGATCTTCTCTTCCCGAGACTAGCATCGAGCGTGGAAGGGAGTAACGTTGAGAAGGTCGACGCATGGATACTTGTAGAGGACGAGCACTTGAGCGTCTTCAACTTGGCAGCTTCATCCTAACAAGCAATAGAGGTACTAACCCTAACACATCCTTGTGTTCTCTCTCTCGCATGGATCCTTGGGAAAGGAATGTATTTCGGGTGTAATGCTTCTTCCACTGCGTCCTAGGACTGCAAATTTTTAAATTACACCCGACATTCCCCAACAGTGGTATCAGAGCTACTTACGAGAAACACAAGGTGTACGTTTGCTTGTGTGAAAAATTTTTGGAAAATTTTTCTTTCATCCATGCTCGTTTCACCTAGAAGGCGCTTTCATCCAAACTTCTTTTATCGATTTTTATGGCCGAAATTTGGATTGTGTTTATGATGGATTTAAGACTAAAGGCGCAGGTAGTTTTGTCAAGTAGGACGGGCATTGTGTCCTCGGACTGGCCCTGTCTCTTGATCTGACAAAATTGCCAGCCGATAGGGTCCATGAAATCATCATGAAACTTGATCCCAATTTTAGCATAAATTTGATTGAGAGAGTGCTTTGGATGGAGTTGGCGCATAAGGGGATAAAATTTGATTATTCCGGTTTTTCAAATTTTATATATGTGCCACTTGTCTCTTCTATGGGTTGATATGGTCATAGCGAGTGCCCTCCTATGTTGTGATGTGGAAGCATGTTTCCACCTGTGATGAATGCTTGTAAAATCTTTCTACCACCTACGTGTGGTTCTCCCCCTTTCTTGATGTAAAAAAATTTTCAACTTTCTTTAGAATAGATGTAGAATTGTTTACATAAGATAGGTTAAGGTTCATCATAGACAACAAGGTGTCTTCTTCAACCGATTTCAGAGTGGCGCCAGCTTTGGAAGCGTGGTGATGGATTTGCGGTTGGAGGAAGGGATGCTTGCTTTCGGCTTCAGGCATGGGCTGATCTGCTAAAGGGACTCGCAACCCTTGGATGCACGATAACATGTCATATGGCTCGGGACTGGGAATGCATAGAAATTTCAGGATGGATTAAGGCCCAGGAAGAGCATGACACAAACGAAGGGATGTTATCCATCTGCTTCAGGTATTGTGTTACTAAGGTCTTTATGTCTACTTCTTATTCATGGGTACTGGGTACCGCATGAGGAGCTTACATATGTTTTTTTTTCATATGCAGGGGCTCAAAAGAAGTAGGACAATAAGGCTTGGTGGGATCGACTTTCGAGTCAGGGACGAAGCATTGGATGCTGCTGTTGATGTCATCTCACTACCTTCAAAGATTTCAACAAGAACTTTGCTATTATGTACTAGCTTTTGTATTAGAACATTATGTCCATTATTTTGAATGGATTTTCAGTTTGAAATAAATTGGTATTTCCTTAAATCTGGAATGTTCTATAGTAGTGGTACAATTGATAGTAGCTTGTAGTTCTGTGTGTAACACTAAATAGATCAAATCCAATGATTCAATCAATACCATCTCTATGCATTGTCTCTTAGGCCATAAGACAAAAGTCACATCCAAAAGGTGACAACATCAAGGTGGCGCAACCTTCTTCCTCCTTGAAGCCGCAAGCCTTCTTCTCCTTCTTCACCTCTTGGCGTAACTTGGAGAAGGGCTTGGTGGCGACATCTCTTGGAGAGAATTGGAAGCTTAAGGTGGCGACAACTTGAGAGCTTGGAGCTCTCCTTCTTCATCAAGGAGCGCAACCTTCTTCCTTCTTGTAACCGCAAGTTCTTCTTCTTCTCTATCTCTTCTTGGCGCAAGGAGTCTTTGTGCTTGGTGGCGTTTTCTTGCCACAAGCTCTCTTCGTTCCTTGACCATAGGCGCACATTGGAGGTGGCGCAAGCAAAGAAGTAAGGGGAAGTCCTTGGCGGCATCTTCCCTATCCCCTCCTCGGTGCATAATCTCTTGAGGGTGGCGCAAGCGAGGTGAAGGCTTGATTCTCTTCCCGAGGCTAGCACCAAGCGTGGAAGGGAGCAACAATCAAGGAGTCAACGCGTGGATACTTGTAGAGGACGAGCACTTGAGTGTCTTCAACTTTGCACCTTCATCCTAACAAGCAATAGAGGTACTAACCCTAACACATCCTTGTGTTCTCTCTCTCGCATGGATCCTTGGGAAAGGAATGTGTTTCGGGTGTAATGCTTCTTCCGCTGCGTCCTGGGACTGCAAATTTTTTTTAAATTACACCCGGCATTCCCCAACAAGTAAAGGCTGCTTCCCCCTTCTTCCTTGGATGGAATGCATGCCTCTAAGGCATGTCTTGGGCTGATATGGCTATTGGGCAAATAAGGATAGGTTGAATGAGGTTTATGGTAAAGTCTTGGAGACTTTCCTTACCTCAAACCTTCTCATCCTAGCCGCCCACTTGTCATGATCCTAGCCATCCCTAAACCGCCTCTTGCCCTTATAAAAGAGACCCTAGCTGCCCCCTTTCAAGTGACTAATTCTCTTGGAGGCGTGAGCAAGGAAAGGGGCGAGAGCAAGGGTTCAAGTGGCGCAACTCTTCTTCCATCAAACCCTAGCCGCAAGTGTCTTTTTCCCTTCCCTTCTTCACGCAAGTGTGGGAGCTCTTGGCGGCATCTTCTACATCTCCTCTCCTTCTTCTCTTGGTGCATCTTCTACGTTGGAGGTGGCACATATTTTGAAGAAAGAAAACAAGGCTTGGATCTTCTTCCCGAGGCTAGCACCGATCGTGGAAGAAGAGGACTCGAGGCATCCGTGTGTGTGAGACTGCAGAGGGTGAACACTAGGGCGCCTACCTCGACATCGGCTTCTCATCTTGCTCTCAACGTATTTTCTATCACATCGTGTCGATCCCCTCGCTTGATGATCTTCGCTGGGTTTTTGGGATTGGCCTGTTTCGGGGATATTCTTCTACTGTGCAATGTAATGTGTGATGTATATCTCTGAAAAATTGTAAAATATCCTTGGGGTTTCCGAACACTTTGCGCCAAGGAAAGGAAAGGGAAGAAGAAAGCATAGGCCTTGATGGAAGAGAAATAAGAGAACTACAAGAACTCTAGGCTTTCGCCCCTCTACTTGTCTCCACGCCTCTAAGAATATTAGTGCATTAAGAGGGGTCGGCTATGGTCACTTATATAAACAACAAGAGGCGGTTTGGGTTATTGGAAGGTGTATGCGATTTGGGCTTAGAATAAGGGATTCATTCAATCAATAATATTGATTAAATCCCTAATACCATATGTGCCTAAGCAAGTATAGGCCATATGCGCCCACATCAATCCATATAAGGTAATCATTCCATTGATGCAATAAGACCTAGTTAAAGCATGAGGATAGATTGCCTAATGTGGTCTAGGCGCAACTGCTAATTTAATTAGGGTTCTAATTATATAAATAATCAGCCCCTTAAACGCCTATCACCTTCCAATCAATTATCATTGTTATGTAATCAAATCCAATTTGATTTAATCACTTAGGAGATACCAAACAAGGTATAGGCGCAAATCCTAGTCCAACTAGGAGACCATAGGTGCCTATCCTATTAATTCATCCCCATTATACCCTTTAAGCCTCTTAGCAATTCATTACAACTTATTTGTAAGCCCCATTAAGTAATGGGCCTAGCCCAAAGTCCATTATACATGTTTACTAAGCTATTGGATCCAATCCAATTTAACTCAAGGTCAAATGAGGCTTAACCATGGTAAATTTGGTCAATATGCCAAAAATGGAAGTTGGCCCTAATAATGTTCTTCCATCTCATCAGGCCCATTGGAGCTGATGAAATCTCCAAATAGATCCGAGTTATCCAATAACTCGATCTAGAGGCTACCCGATCAATACGAAAACTCGAGTATTAAGGTATGTGACCCAGTAGGTTCCTTTGACGTTGGCAGTGATGAACTTAGGTCATCACAAGCTGTGAGTGACACCTAGCAGTGAATTGCTGCTACCCAAGTCATCGGAATGGATATCAACATCGACATCCCCATTATCGCAACTAGGTATAGATACATTATAGTCCTTTGCCAAACTGATATCCGATTGGACAAGTGTGTCATTACTTGTTTTCACCCACTCACATGGTCATGACTAAATCAGGTTCTCACTTAGGTATGACCATACACTTTTAGTCATAGAATCATAGAGGAGCTCCATGGATATCAAGCTTCCCTTAGGAAGGGGCAAATCCTCTGTCTGTACATTAACCTTCTCATATGGGTCTGATGACACCGAAATTTATAGTGAATTTCATGCCATTTTATATATTGTTGTGATCCGCAAGTGCACGGATACTCGAAGTAATAATGAAAGTATCGAATCCACAAGGACCTACGCTGTCGAATACTAAATAGCTGATTTCTTACTATCTAGGCTAATCGAAGTAGTGAGAATAGAAATTGGAAGCTAAAAATGGAATTATCAGAGAGAAAAGCTGGGACTAGGGTTTCCTTCACTTTAACTTTTATGAGCTAGATATGAATAAGGATTTAGTCAGTTCAAATTTATCATGATGAACATGTAATTTACTAAATAAAAGGGTTGTTTCACTTTCGTGCAAGATTCTTCCTAACGCTGAAGATAAGTAAATCATCAAATAATAAATTCAAAGATCACTTTTGTGCATCCGAATTCAATGTTGATAATCTCTAGTGGAGATTCAAGAATCACTTTCGTGCATCCGAGTCTCAATACTAGTTTTACTCATGGATCTCCAATGTTCCGATCCTTGCTTTCGCACAAGATCTCCACGTTTGACAAATAGACTCGATCTATAGGTTCATGTTATAATTATGGCAATTAATCTACTAGAACAAATCAAATTAGATCTAACCTAAGGAAGGGATCTTAACATGCAATTCTTGGGTTCCAAATTCTCAAGCAATTACCTTTCAGTCTCAAGCGAAAATTCTAAGAACATAATTAGTAACATGAACTTATAGAGAGTCTAAGTACAATTATCACATGAGCAAAATCATCATGGTAATATTAAACTCAACGAAATAGTAAAAATAGTCATCTAGTCATTGGAAATCAAGTGAATTACTCCTCCATGTCCCAAAAGTAGTTTAAGCTATCATCATGAAGGAATTACAATAGATCATGGTTTCAGAGGATCAAAAATCAAAGTAAAAGAGAAGTTTAGAAAATACAGCACGGCTGTGAAGTATTTCACAGCCGTAATTTGCAAGAACCGTGGATGAATAGTGCTGGCGACTCCTTTTTCTTCGATTTCTCTTCCAATCGATCTCCTTTCGGTCTGAAACTTCTGGCACGTTGTCTCCTCCTTCAAACGAAGCTTCAGTATGAAAATTATGGCCGGAGATTGTCTGGATCGAGCGTAGCGGCGAAACCCTAGGCGGCAGCGTGGATCGCGATTTCTCCCTCGACAGTGCACGAAATTTGGGGCTTTTGGTCTCTCCGTAATTGATGGAGGGGGAAGCATGGGATTTATTCTACTTATTAAAACTAATTTTTTTATATTTTTTTATTTTCAAAAAAATCAAAATTCAGAAAAATAACCAGAAATCTAGGGCAATAAAATAATCATTTAGGAAAAATTGCTATACCCTGTAGAAAAATCCATATGCCCAAAATTCGAACTGATTATACCAGCAAGTAGAACAACACTGGTTCTTTTGAATGTCATGAAAAATAGATGATGAAGAGTTGTCAACAATTTATAACGTTTGCATCAATATAGCTATTCAGATTGGTAAATTAACATAGCACAGAAATGTTTCAGATTTGCAAATTTTACAATGCCTGCTAGATTGAACTGTTGAACCTGGGCTTGCATCAACTAGTCCAAATGAAAGTACAAGATGTGTGCTTCATTATCTAACCAAAGTTCAAGATACTTGTTGCACCAATTGCTTAGAGCACCTGCACAAATAACACTATTCAGATTAGTTGTGAAAACGAATGCAGGAGTTAAATCATTCATCAAACGTTGCTATGTCTTGTAGCATGTTCTGGTCCATCTAGATTCGTCGCAGCTGATTGGAATGATAGAAGATGTCTAGTTTTTCTATCGGTTCCAAGGATCAGAGCCAGAGGCTTGTCCGACCATGCCAAAAAACCTGCGCCAATAAGGGTAGTTAGATTATTATGAAAGAGCAAAACCGAAACAACAACAAGAGGAGAGTCTGGAAATAGGCGAGGATGGTTTGCGCTATTCAATGGCGCCGGAGCTAGGAGTTCGTCTACAACTCTGATACAGCAGGTGGTGGTGATGGCGGCGTCGGAGCATTGGCAGAGGCGGAGAGATGACTGTTCAGGCAGAACAGGGAAAACTGCAAAGAGAGGTGGCTGTTCGAACAGAACAGGGGAGACGCGCGTGTGGAGCAGAGGTGGCCGCCATTCGTCAGGTGGTGGCCATTCGCCGGATCTGCTACAACTTGAGGTTGGTATGGTTGTGGGGATGACGTGGCCGGAGTTTGAGGTCGAATGGTGGCCGGTTGGAGGAGGGCGACGAGGAAAGGTGGAGCTGGGGCGGAAGACTGGCGGAAACAGGGGAAATGCGAAAGAAGAACAGGGCGCGTCGCCGGACGGCCGGTAGTGCACGGACGTTGAAACTGCTACGACTGGGAGTTGATGAGGTTGTGGTGACGACATGGCCGGAGTTTCGTGGTGGATGGTGGCTGATCAGAGGAGAATCGCGCGGAAGAGTCGTGCTGGGCGGGAGCTCGGCGAAAACAGGGGATGTGCGTGAGTGGCAGGGGCGGTCGCCGTTCGCCGGATGGTGGACGAAATCTAAACCTGCTACAAGTGGAGGTTGTTATAATAGATGAGAGGACGTGGCCGGAATTTGGGGGTGAAAGATGGCTGGACAGAGTAGATCGACGATGAAAGGCTGATCTGAGGCGGAAGCTGGGCGGAAACAGGGGTTTGGATTCGGCCATTCGATTCCGGCGATCGGAGAGGCAGATAGAGTGATGCCGGTGGTTGAATGTTGCTCAGGGGTAGGAGCGATGATGGCCGAAGTCTTGTAGAGATCCGGCCGGTGGATGGTCGGCGGCGAGGTGACGAGTTTCTGGAAATTCTGGAAACTGGGAATACGAGGTTGTTTGACTTGGTTTCGTGAGGAAGAAGCTTGTAGAGAAGAAGGGAAGAGGGAGGGCTCGGCCCTAGAAGGAGGTGAGGGGAAGGATAGGCGACACAAGCGCCTCATAGGAGAAGAAGATCGGAGACATCCGATTGAGGACGAAAAACCATTTCCATTCAACAAAATCTGCATTTACAAGGTTCAAGCTTTGATATATATAGGAGAATCTTTCCAAGCGAACGTTGTTGGGTGAACGTTGCTATTTCCTTCCACGGCAGCAAAGAGACGTTGGAGAGATGTGAACGTTGCAGCTTCCATCTTGAGCAGCAAGGGGGGGAAACGTTGAAGATTTCCTTCGCTGCAGCTTCCATATTTGCAGCGTTGAGTGTTGATTGAAGTTGACACTGGCTGGCGTGTCACGAGAGCTTTAGCTGACTGACGCATGATTTGTTTGGTTTGCTGTTGATGCAGGTCACGTTTTGGAATTGATTCCCGCAACTTATCGAGCTTGAATGTCTTGAGTTTATTGAGTGGTTGAAGTAGTCCTCTACTAATTATTGAGCTAGATTTATAAGTGAGTCTACTAGCTTATTCGCAAGACTCTGAGCCTTTGTCTATGGCAATCGTAAACTCCACTTGTACCGTCGTGGTTTGTGGTCTCTGCCCCCATCAGTAATCCTCTCGTGAAAAGCCCTCTCTCTGCTTCTTACGGCATCTGATTTAAGGCTCTAGATCGCTCGTGATCTTCTCCTTCAAGAATCGGGTGTTGATATTGACTCGGGTATCGCGTTCAGAACATAAATTACGGTAGTGTAATGTCTTACGACACTATAGTAAAATCGCTCGAGTCTTCTGTTCTGATATTGCCGGGGAATTACGGCACCGTAATCTGGTTTACGGTAGTGCTGTAAAATCGGCTGAACTTTCTATTCGCGAACGTCTGGAAATTACGGCCCGTGTAGTTTCTTACAGTAGTGCCATAAAACCGGGGGAAGTTTCTGTTCTGAAGCTCTCCGAAATACGGTACCTGTTGGGGAATGCCGGGCGTAATTTAAAACATTTACAGTCCTAGGATGCAGCGAAAGAAGCATTACACCCGAAACACATTCCTTTCCCATGGATCCATGCGAGAGAGAGAACACAAGGATGTGTTAGGGTTAGTACCTCTATTGCTTGTTAGGATGAAGGTGCCAAGTTGAAGACGCTCAAGTGCTCGTCCTCTACAAGTATCCACGCGTCGACCTTCTCAACGTTGCTCCCTTCCACGCACGGTGCTAGCCTCGGGAAGAGAAGATCACCTCTTGGAATCTCCTTCTCCTTCCTCCTTGCTCTTCACGCCAACTTGTCTCCTTGCTTGGAGACTCTCGGCCAAAGACAAGAGGAAGAGAAGGAGGGTGGCGTTCCACAAGAAGAAGGGGGCGGCTTGAATTCTAGGGCTTGCGCAACTCTAAGTTGCCTTTTCCTCAAGAATAATTCTGCACTTGATGTTCATCCAATGATCATCTCAAGAGGGGGCGCATACCCCATCTTTTATAACCAACCAAGCCAAACCGCCACCTCTCTTTCCTTCTATGCACTTGGCGCAATTCCTCCAAGGAATTTCCATAAGAGTTCAGCCATAAACCTCCTTGAATTGGCGCATCATGAAGCTTGGAAAGAATCAAGCTTCTTGCCATATCAAGAGGACTAA
>JANTFE010012541.1:0-11993 GCA_027562315.1 Costus pulverulentus | reverse complement strand
TATGGGCCTTATCCAAATCTAATTCTCATTAGGATTTGAATCCTAATTAGATTAGGATTCTCATTTCTAGTAGAATTAGAATTCCAACTCCTAATTAAATTAGGATTCAAACTCTTAGTTGGAATAGGACTCTATTTCCCAATAGGGTTAGGATTCTGACTCCTAATTAAATTAGGATTCCAACTCCTAGTTGGATTAGGATTCCAATTCCTAATAGGGTTAGGATTCCAACTCCTAATTAGATTAGGATTCCAACTCCTAGTTGGATTAGGATTCCAATTCCTAATAGGATTAGGATTCCAACTCCTAACTAAATTAGGATTCGAATCCAACATGGTATATAATCTCTTATTCAAGTCCAACTTGACTAGGATATATATACAAACCCATGAATCCCAATTGGACTCAGATTCAACCATGAATCTGTCTTGGACTTAGAATAATGAACTCAAATATATTCCAAGATTTCCAGATCATAAAACAATGTCAAGAGTCTATTGCATGTGACGATGGCAATGATGATTGAATATCATCATAAGTAGTGAGAGGTATCTAGAAACACATCACTACTACCCATGTCATAGGACTTAAGTCATCTAGCAACAACTCCCTAACAAGCAACGAGGATTCCCATGCATTCTAGATCCCTTTGCCTAAACTGATATCCCGCTATTGGATTAGTCCATATTTATTAATCCAATCTATTGGTCATGACTCAATCAGTGTGGCCACACATTCCTGTCACGCACCAATGAGGTGGGGCACCCCCAAAGTGGATATCAAACTTCTAGTTAAGGAAGGGGCAAATCCTACTATTGGTCATCCATATCTCTACATGACTTATGATATGTCCAATGACAGTCATTTTGATCACCCATTTACGGAGAGACGTAAGACTGTATCAAAACATACCCATCATCATATCTAGACACGAACACCTCAAGTCAAAGGGTCAATGCAAACCTCTTGCATGTGAGATTGACTTGTTGACTAGACAAGTCAATCCTCACGGTGGATCACTCCAGTGCATCCAATGCACCTGTATGTTTGCGTTACTGTGCCCCGCACCTAACCAGCCCATACACCAGTCTCACATGCACCAAAGCTCTCCCATATCAGCTAAGGCACCTTGACCGAGGATTACTTATGAGAATGGATCCAATCCAAACTCCTAGGACATTATCTATTCAATTCAATACATCAACGCAGGTAAAGCAATCTGCATAATAACGATCATGCCTTTATTGATTATATCAATTTCATTAATTCTATCAAAGTACATTCAAACAATGTCTGACCATGTCCATACATTGGTCTGCAGGGCATATACACCAACAATCTCCCACTTGCACTAAGAACAAGGGTAACTGATGTTTAATCAGTTCCTATGTCTCTAGTATGACTTATTTAGCTTCCGCTGTGCCAGAGGCTATGTCAATGGGTTTTCCAGATTGTTATCTGTGTTTATTTTAACAAGTTTGAATCATCATCTTTATCCATGATCTCCAAGATCAGATGATATCGCTGTAGTACATACTTGAGTGTTAAGTTCCTCTACACATGCTTACGGCCCCAGTAAGAACTATACTGGACCATCAAGAACCAGAGACTAAATCAAGTTCAAATGAATGAAGCTACTTCCTTTGCTGCCACAAGAAGCTGTAATGTACTCAGCCTTAATTGTACTCATCTTATCCATACACTTGGTGTGATCCTAGCCCTTGCCCAAACCGCCTCTAGTCCTATTTATAGGACCCCTTGTCGCCCCCTCTTGGGTTCCCTTCCTTGAAGACATGAGGTCTCATACACAAGGAGGCGTGGAGGCTTAAGGTGGCGACAACTTGAGAGCTTGGAGCTCTCCTTCTTCATCAAGGAGCGCAATCTTCTTCCATAGCCGCAAGTTCTTCTTCTTCTCCCTCTCTTCTTGGCACAAGGACTCTTAGTGTTTGGTGGCATCTCCTTGCCATAAGCCCTCTCCGTTCCTTGGCCAAAGGCGCACCTTGCTTGAAGGTGGCGCAGGCAAAGAAGAAGAAGCAAGCACTTGGCGCATCATCTTCCTCCTCATCTATTCTTGGCGTTTTCATCTTGGAGGTGGCGCAAGAGAAGTGAAGGAACCCAAGGCTTGATTCTCTTCCTGAGGCTAGCACCAAGCGTGGAAGGGAGCAACGATCAAGGAGTCGACGCGTGGATACTTGTAGAGGGCGAACACTTGGGCGCCTTCAACATGGCTTTGACAACTAGACAAGCAAAAGAGGTACATCTCTAATACATCCTTGTGTCTTCTCTCTCGCATGGATCCTTGGGACCGAAATATGTTTCGGGTGTAATGATTCTTCCACTGCGTCCTGGGGCTACAAAATTTTAAATTACACCCGGTATTCCCTAACACTGAACACATAGAGATATTTACGGCCGTGGCCGTGAACTCATCACGGACCGTGAAAACATCCACCCTTTCGGTTTTTCACTCGATTTGACTCCAAATTAATATGGAATTAAATCAAACCTTACAGAAACCTTCCTATATGGGTTCTATACTGATTAGACTATAAAAGGAAGGGTTTTGGAAGGGTTTTGGGGGCTTCTAGGCACGAAAACGAAGGGCTGTAGTGGTAGCGGCGGAAATTAATTTTAGGGCAGAAATCCGGCGAGAGATCACGCAAGGGAGAGGTTTGATCACTTCATCTTCATCACCAGATCAAGGGGAGGAGTTCTAATTGCTTTCGTAGTGCCTCTTTACATTATTTTAGATAGATTACATGTGTAATTCATCGATGAACATGATGTTTGCTTTTAATATGAATGTGTGAACTCTATTTTTGGGATTTGGGGAATAGCCCGTTGATGATTTATGGATTGAATATATATTGTTTTAAATCTTATACATGAATTTTATAGATTTGATTTGAATAGAGTTGTGTTTATTCCGTAATTTACCTTGGCCACGTAATTTTACGTCTTAGACATTGCGAGAAGGACCGAGAGGTGAATCGCAACGTCGGATCTATTCTTTTCAAACCTATGAATCTGATCACGAGAGTAGTTCAGATTAACTTGAAGGATTCCATGATTTTTCACAGAACTTAATGGATCTATTTATGTTATTTATCATGAGAGTAGGGAATTAATATAAATTGATAACGGATTACGCTTCGAGAGGAGGTAATCTGTACCCTAGGAAAAATCTCTTTCAACACTTTAATTTTCTGTGAAAGGTTTATTTTTATTTAATTCATAATCATCAGCGTGGTGAAACCCTAGATCCTGATTTTATCTGAATTGATTTTTAGCCAAAAACCTAAAACTACCTCTTTGTTTTCTTGCATTAGAAGTTTTCAAAACAAAAACTACACTTTGAATCGTCTAGATATAGATCGATCGTGTAATCGGTACTTGACCACCAGATCTTCGTTGGGAACGATAATCTTTTTATTACTTCGATAAATCCGTGCACTTACGGATCGCTATCAAGTTTTTGGCGCCGTTGCCAGGGATCAGGCCAGTCAATAGTCATTTAATCATGAGATTTATAGACTAGATATTTATTTTTTTTTTTGTTTTTGTTTTTATTTTTTATTTTATTTATTTTTGTTTTTGTTTTTCTTGTTTTATTTATTTTTTGCATTTTTTTATATAGTT
This sequence comes from Costus pulverulentus, assembly GCA_027562315.1. Lineage (NCBI taxonomy): Eukaryota > Viridiplantae > Streptophyta > Magnoliopsida > Zingiberales > Costaceae > Costus > Costus pulverulentus. Next base: position 8,354 of record JANTFE010012541.1, on the reverse strand, counting down.
AGATTATTTTATTTTCCTCTTTTTGGATTAACACGTTGTATGAACAGGAGAACTCAAAAAATCATTTGACTAGATATTTTACACTCTATTTTGCATCTTCTGTTTATATTTTGTATTTCTGAATTTATTTGCAGAAACTGAAAAAAAAAATGTTTAACCAATGTCAATGGTCAGGTCAGACATATGTGCCACCGGCGATGCAGACAAGAGAATATGGTATAGATTCATTACAATCACTTGTAGCAAGGGTAAATTCTTTAAATCAACACACTGAATATTTAAGAATGCAATATTCTGTTATTTGTGATATTTGTAGTTGTCAGGGGCATCATTTTACTGAATGTTAATTAGGGATTCCTCCATGCTTTAACTTGCCTAGTACTCACAATCAAAATTCAGAGAACCATGAAAATTATTTTTATCTGAATGACCCAGCTTTTATTCCACAACCAAACATTAGTGAACCTCAAGAATCCAAATTAGAAGCCGGGTTTGAAAAGATTTTAGCTGATGTGACTAAACAAAATGAGAAAATTCATAGTATGTTTTATGGCATTGATAAAAATGATATAGAGGATGGAATCCAGGATGAATCTGAGAATTTTGTAGAGTTAGATCAATCATTAGTCATGACTCCTGATTATGATTTACCTTCTTCAAATTTTGATGATTTTAAAATTTTTTATGATGGTGATTTACCTTCCTCAGCACTTTACTAGCCATCTAGTCCCCTCTCATATAATGAAGTGCCTTGCAACACAAATACTTGGGACATTTTTGAAGAGAAATTCAAATTTTTTTAGTCTTGTGAAAAGAAGGATGAAGAATTTGAGGAGCCACAAATAAGAAATAACCAAATTGATGAGGATGAATTTGATAGTGTTAGGATGGAATACCTCCCTTGATTTTCGTATTACACTGCCACCATTGAAGGGAAAGAAATTGAGAAAAAAGATGAGCAAGAGGATCTTGAGCATATTACACCACCACCTCCATGTGAACCATCATTCCCTTTTCTCCAGCAAAAACAATTAGGGATTTGCATTATAGATGGTAGAGAGGATAATGATGAAAAGGTAGATGAACTATTATTTGACTCAAATGCTACCACAGGTACCAAAAAGATGATAACACATGAGATTCTTGATCACATTGGCATTGAGGTAACTGAAAAATCAAAAATAAAATATGAAAACTTCTTGATCAATCCAAGGTATGAATTCTTTGATTTTAATTTTAATCTTCTTCCAATTGCTGATATAATTCTAAAGGAAGAATGCATGATTTTACTCTTGGATAAATACAGAAAAATTATTAAGTATTCTTTGCATGATTCTAACTTTTGTTTTTGTATGCATGTGCTGGACACTGCAACATGGATCCACCATGACATGAAGCTATGGTCAAGCTAATGACCTTAAACAAGCGCTTTTGGGAGGCAGCCCAAAGTTTTTAAATTTTATTAATTTTTGCATTCTTAGTTTTTGATTTTTGATTTTATTTAAATTTTTAGGAATTTTTGCGGCATGTATTGATGAATTTTTATTGATGGAAAATCCTCTGATAAGTTGTTTTATTTGTAGGAATTTTTGGAGAATTTTTATATGAGAGAAAAGTTGATCAACAAGATGTTCACGAGTGCAGCCGTGAATCACCACGGACCGTGATTCTTGCGATATCTTCTTTGTGAGAATATTTAAATACGATTTTGATTATGAAACGTGATGGTATTTGATGTTTGAAACTTATTGATCTTTGATGTGACATAGTTTCTAGATTTTTCTAAGTCATGTTTTCATCTTTTGATATAACTAAATTAGTTTTCGCTCACATTATAAAGGGAATTCTTGCAACATTTTTTTCTGAAATCTATAGTTCATTAATTTTAATGTTTATGTATATGCAACAACTTAAGTCTAGGGTGTCCCCATATATTGCTTTTTCTTCAAAGCTTTATAGATATGTATTCTGAATGTTTATGATTGTTAAGGATAATCAAACTTGTTTTATCTTTAATTTTTCTTAGGAAACATTTTGAGTGATTGATTTGATAACTTAGGAAATTTTTGAAATTTCATGTTGACTTAAATTATGGAGTAAATTCAATTCTGGTATTGATAAAATGCATATGTGAATTGTTCTGAGTTCATATGACACATGCATAGTATCTTTATACTTGAAGTTTAATTTATCGATTTCTGCTTGATGGAATTTTTATGAATAGGAATTTGGTGATATCTCTTTAAATTGAGATTTGCTCCAACTCCTCTGGTTGAGTGATCTAAAGTCATGAGTTATATTATACCATGAGTTGGTATACTTTAAGTCTGTTGTGATCAAGTAACAAAGGGAAAATTTTAAAAGTAAATACTTATCCCTCATGTAGAAAGATCGATAACGATTTAAGTAACTTGCCCTTGATCGGCTCTCTACATAAAAAGAATGAAAAAAAATGAGAAAAGAATAAAAAGCATAGAAAAAGAGGGAGCTGTAGGTCAAGTGGACAACTCCGCTGCCTTTCATGATTGAGACTATGAGTTATATTATACTACTCTGTGGTATACTTTAAACAATGTTATGATGCTAACAGGAAAGAGCATATAACTGTTTAAAGACCAAATTGCATTAAAAGTCTCTTATCTCTAACATCACCAAGATTCTTGAAATAAATTTTTGTCTATTGAGTAATGTGGATTTATTAAGTTGAGAGTATTCGATACTGTGGATTTTATCTGTGATATACATGAAAAATGAATGATATGACATGAACTGTGGATTTTATCTTTCTTGGATTGTATCCTCTTGGGAATTTATCTCTATTATGATTTTTCTTGAATTACTTGAGTTAGAAAGATTGATTGCTTAATTTGTAGATTAAGGATATTATTAGGGGAAAAACAAATGAGTGTTCCATATCTTTACATTCTTTATACATATCATAGTATTGCTTGAGGACAAGTAAAATTATAAGTCTAGGGTATTCTGATGCGTTGCATTTACACCATATTTTTGCCTATATTTTAGATCATATTTTGGGCTTAATTGAATGATTTTATGCAATTTTTAATGTTTTTACTTCACTTGCATAAATCTTCACTTTTCTTGGTTTTTATGAAAATATAGGTAAAATGGCACAAAAATGATGGATTTTGGGAGATTTGAGGCCATAATATGATTCCAAGGAGATCACGAGCTTACACGTCAAATTTGGAGTGAAAAGGGTGAAGAACGCAACTTTCACGGCCTTGGCCGTAATTATTTGTCCGACCATAATTCCAAGTTCAAACGGGCGAAAAAAATGGCTAAGTGTTGGAATACACAGAAACTTTCACGGCCAAAGTCGTGAATCCATCACGGGCCATGAATATTTCTGTGACCTAAGTGCTGAACAGATAGAGACATTTACGGCCATGGCCGTAAACTCATCACGGACCGTGAAAACATCTGCCCTTTCAGTTTTTCACTTGATTCGACTCCAAATTAAACCGGAATTACATCAAACCTTCCAAAAACCTTCCTATATGGGTTCTATACTGATTAGACTATAAAAGGAAGGGATTTGGAAGGGTTTCGGGGGCTTCTAGGCAAGAAAATGAAGGGCTATAGCGGCGGCGGCGAAAATCAATTTTAGGGCAGAAATCCGGCAAGATATCACGCAAGGGAGGGGTTTGATCACTTCATCTTCATCACCAAATCAAGGGGAAGAGTTCTAATTGTATTCCTAGTGCCTCTTTGCATTATTTTAGAGAGATTACATATGTAATTCATCGATGAACATGATGTTTGCTTTGAATATGAATGAGTGAACTATATTTTTGGGATTTGGGGAATAGCCCATTGACGATTTATGGATTGAATATATATTGTTTTAAATCTTATACATGAATTTTATAGATTTGATTTGAATAGAATTGTGTTTATTCCGTAATTTACCTTTGCCATGTAATTTTACGTCTTAGATGTTGCGAGAAGGACCGAGAGGTGAATCGCAACGTCGGGTCTATTCTTTTCATACCTGTGAATCCGATCACGAGAGTAGTTCGGATTTACTTGAAGGATTCCATGATTTTTCACATAACTTAATAGATCTATTTATGTTATTTATCATGAGAGTAGGGAATTAATATAAATTGATAACGGATTACCCTTCGAGAGGAGGTAATCTCTAGCCTAGGAAAAATCTCTTTCAACACTTTAATTTTCTGTGAAAGGTTTATTTTTATTTAATTCATAATCATCAGCGTGGTGAAACCCTAGATCCTGATTTTATCTGAATTGATTTTTAGCCAAAACCCTAAAACTACCTTTTTGTTTTCTTGTATTAGAAGTTTTCAAAACAAAAACTACACTTTGAATCGTCTAGATATAGATTGATCGTGTAAGTGGTACTTGACCGCCAGATCCTCGTTGGGAACGATAATCTTTTTATTACTTTGATAAATCCATGCATTTGCAAATCGCTATCAACATTCTCAATGACTACCGTTATAACCTCCCAATTACGGTGAGGTGTTAGGATGCATCAAAGCATGTTCCTAACCGTATAGAAGAGTCAATGACCTCAAGTCTAAGGATCAATGCATCTCCTATCACTTGCGACGATAACTCATGACACTAAGTCATTGCCTCACAGCGGGTTGGTCCAGTATATCCACCACTGATATACCCATATGTCTGCGTTAGCACCATGTGCCTCTCAAATATCATAGTTGTCTCTTATCCACTAAGGTATATCAACTGGGGACAATCTTTCTAGCACAGACCCAATCTGTGTCCAGGGACATTATCATGTAAGTATGTAAACGCAGATATAGACAAACAACAATAATGACAATGCCAGTGTGATATAAGAAATACCAAAGTCAAGTAGTACATAGGTTGACCAAATAGGTCTCAGGGCATATACACCAACAATCTCCCACTTGCACTTTGACCTACAGGTTGAGGATTCTCAACCCCATATCCCTAGCATGATCATCATGCTTCTGCTGTGGCAAAGCCTTGGTCAGTGGATCAGCTAGATTGTTCTCTGTGTCTACTCTACTAATCTTGACATCACCGCAATCTATAATCTCTCTGATCAGGTGAAATCTCCTGAGTATGTGTTTGGACCTTTGATGATACCGTGGTTTCTTTGCCTGTGCAGTGGCTTCATTGTTGTCACAATAGAGCTCAATGGGATCCATAGTAATTGGAATCACTTGAAGGTTAGATATGAACTTCCTTATCCAAACAACTTCTTTGGCTGCCTCAGAAGCAGCAACATACTCAGCCTCTGTTGTAGAATCAACATACTCGGCCTGCGATCTGAAGTCATCAGGGTCAGACTGGAATGATGCATCAGAGTAGTCCTGAACACTGAGCTCTTCCTGTCCCCCGTAGATCAAGAACAAATCCTTAGTTCTTCTCAGATACTTCAGGATGTTCTTTACAGCCACCCAGTGCTGTAGACCTGGATTGGATTGGTATCGGCTAGTTATGCTTATAGCATAAGCCACATTTGGTCTAGTACACAACATTGCATACATGATCGATCCCACTACTTAAGCATAGGGAACTCGACTCATTTCATCTCTATCAGCTTGTGTAGTAGGACACTGGCTCTTTGAGAGAGTAAGGCTATGTCTTATTGGAAGGTATCCTCTTTTGGATTGCTCCATATAGAACCTCTCCAAGACCTTATCAATGTAGGTACTTTGTGATGGAGGCAGTAGCCCTGCTCTGAGGAGATCTGCTCGGACTCGTAGGGTACCTAATCGATATGGGTTCCCTTAGAGTCCCCTCTCTCTTGCATTGCATTTTAGGTTAAGTTGTTTTCAATAACACCATGCACCATGTAGTCATTTATGGTAAGTCCACTTGTAGTAGGTAGTGCATTGTAATTCATGAAACTTTATGTACTCTTGGATCATAATAGAGTAGTGCATGCATACAGTAGGCTCCATTTGGCAGGTCATTCAAGTAAGAAGCAGCTCAAGTTCCAGCTCAACGTCACTCAAGGTCCACTCACCAAGTTTAGCTCCAGAAAGGAAGGAAAGGCTTCAAAGTCCAAGCTCACTTCAAAGCCATGCTATGACTCACTTGCCATACTTGTTGGGCACCCCTCGAATAGAGCAATCAGCCACATCATCATCCATTCAAGAAGCTATGCGCCAACCTCTAGTCCAAGCAAGGAAGGAATTCAAAACCCTCACTCATCAAGATCCAAAATCAAAGGAATTATCCATCAAGATCCACAATTAAAGGAGGGCATTTATGAAGACATTTATGAGAACTTACCATCTCTTGTTGCCGCCCAAGCTCTCATGGAAAGGATTCAAATTTTGAATCTCTTATCCATGCGCCAACAAACATCTCACCAACGGATAAGAAGACACCTCTCTCGCCCATCCAAACATTTAAGGAGTTGCCAAGAGAAGACCACCAAAGAAGGAAGATCCCAAAGAAGATTTGCGCCCACATAATCTTGATTTTGAAATTCAAAATCCATCCATCTTTGTAATAGGCGCATGGAAGCTAATGACTATCCTGCCCTAGCTCCATCTCGCCTATAAAAGCATAGTCGCCCCTTGTATTGAGCCTACCTCTTGATGAAATAATATTGTCTATTAGTTGCCTAGGTTAATTACTAGTGTTAGTGATAAAGTTCTTCTTAGCCGAGCTCTTCCCCATTCTTCTATCTCTTCCACCGAGACCCTAAGAAGCTCTCCTCTTGTTTATGTGCGCATCCACAAGGAGAACCTCTTTCACCTTCGGTTTGGAGCAAGAAGGAGAACACTCTCGGCCCCAAGGAGTCTTCAACCTATTCGGCTAAGTCCCTTCTCTTCATCTCTTCATTTGACTTTGAGAACTCTTCTCTACACTAATCTTGGTTTTCTAACTTTGTAGCTTGCGCTTGGTGTGGATCTAGGAGGGCGCTTCCCTCCTTTCTTCCCCCCTTTCCCTCTAGATACCTTAGGACTAGCAAAGGAATTTGTGAGGCTTAACCTCCCCTTTGGCCCCTTTATCTTGTATTAAAATCCGTGACTTGTACGGATCTTTCTGTGAATGTTTGTAAGCTCCACCCTACACCTTCCATCAGAGTAGGACCAGTGAAGAACGGGAAGCACAGCCCTTCGATTCTCAAGGGCTGCACTGTAAGCTTATTTCCTGCATTTACTGTTATTTTAGTGTAATTTTCATTTACAGTTCTTAGTTTAAACTCGGGTTTTCCTATATATTTAAAATACAAAAAAAAAAAAATTAGTTTTCAAACCTCGTTAGCATAACTTCGGTTTTCTCTTATTATTTAGCTATTTATCAAAACCAGTTTTCAAAGACGTCGTTTGAATGTTTTAGACCCCCGTCCTACATCAGCTTGGTATTAGAGCTTTGGCTCTTAGACTAGAATTTTAAGCTTCAAAAGTTATTTTCTACTTCTAAGCGGTCTTTGGAATTAGGTTTTTGAAAGAACTTGACTATATACTTATCTATCATTTGCTCTATTTTCAAAAACCTGTATTTTTAAAACACCCATGCAAACTCGGTCTAAAACCCAACTGCAAGAACAAAATCCCACCATGGATCATATTGCCACGAATGAGAATTTTGAGTTCTTCACTGAGCAAATATGGACCCTTACCCGAAGCCTTAATCAACTCACCACTGAGTTTCATGATTTTAGGGAAAGATCTTCTAATCATGCTAGTGAACCACCTAGCCCTCATCATGTAGACACTCAACAACCACCTGCGTGGAACGGGCATCAAACCCCAACCCGTGCAGGCACCCAACCTATGTGGAATGGATATCCTAATCCAAACCATGTAGGAACCCATCCTCAACCAACATGGAATGGATACCCCAATCCAAACCATGCGGGAATCCACCAACCAACTATGTGGAATGGACCTCCTATTCCGACCCCACCTCAACCCAGATTTAGGGAAGATGATGTGCATCGCTCCATCAAACTCAATCCCCCAACCTTCAATGGCTCCTTAGAACCCCGAGACTTCTTGGATTGGACAACCAAGCTCGAACAATATTTCGAGTGGAGCATGTTCCCTGAGCACAGCAAAGTCCGACTTGCAAAGTGCCTTCCTGAGGGAAATGCTAGGTTGTACTGGACCAATGTAGAGAATAACCAAGAGATGCGCCAACAACTTAAACTGAAATATGTCCCCATGTTTGACCAAGCCTCTAGTTTAACCCAAGGATCTATGACTGTTGATCAATACACTGCTAGCTTTGAGGAATTCCTCCTCAGGGGAAACCCAGGAGAAAACCCTCTATTTACCCTTAGCAGGTATAAAAATGGTCTCCGATCTGAGATTAGAAAGGGCCTTACCTACTACCAGATAGACTCCATAGAG
>JANTFE010012515.1:1125-12688 GCA_027562315.1 Costus pulverulentus | reverse complement strand
CAACCTGAATAATAACCATGCCTTTTATAAACTTAAGAGTTTATTACATGATACTTATACAATCCCAAGGCCTCAAACATTAGCCTTAAGGGCATACCCCAACAATAAGAGCGAAGAAATTATTCCAGATGATGCCTCAGACTTACCTGCCTTTGGTGCTGGAGTTCCTTAGCAGCATGGTGATGACACAAAAATTGATAGTATATTTTGTGTCATTTGAGTGGTTTTTTTGTGTCTTATTCATGCTCTTTTACTTGTTTTTAAGCCTTATTTGTCAAATATTACGGAATCTACACCATTTCTTGTTTTTCATCATTTTTAGGCAAAAAGTGCCATATTTTGATGGATTTTGAAAGATTTGAGCACACCAATGGATTCCAGACGTCAAGACGAAGTTGCCCATCAATTTTTATGCAAATCAGAGCAAGTTTGAAAATTACACACAGGGTGAAATATTTATGACGGGCTGTAATCTTCTGCCCAGAAATACACCACTGCCATAATGATTTATACAGGCCGTAATTTTGGCCCAGAAATGCATAGAAGCAAATTACAGTAGTGCCGTAATACAAATTACACTACCATATTTTTGCCCAGAAATCCACAAAATAAATTACGGTAGTGCCGTAATGATTTTTACAGGCCGTAATTTCAGCCTAGAAACACACAGAACCAAAATATGGCACAACAGTAATCAAAATTACAGCCCTAATTATCTTTTTGGCCGAGTCTTCCATAGCCGCTCAAAAGCCCAATTTTTACGACGCAATATCTGAAGATCCAGGGCACCAATTTAAAAACCGTAAAAAGGGGACTCTTCTACATATCGAGGAAAAGATTTGGGGACACTGAAATAATCGAATTTCATCACCAATCGAGGGAGAAATCATAAAGGGCGTCCCTAGGGCTTGGCCTCTCACTGAGAGGCGTAGAGGTCACCTCAGGCAACAAAATTTATAGGAAAGCTTCGTCCATAGGAGGAGAGGATACCCAAGAAATTTTAGATCGAAAGGAGTTCAGATGAGGGAGAAATCGAAGAAAGAAGCTTCGGGCGAAATAGTAACTCGTGATTTTACTATAGCAGGCACTATTCACGTGTATTGTTCACGGTACTGTAGTAGTTACTGTTCATACAAGAAAAAAAATCATAGGCTGTGAAAATTTTCACACTCCTGTGATTACAGTAAACCCCTGTTCTATCTTTTTATCTGAATTCTGTTTTTTTATGAATTTTTATTATATTTTTAACTCCATGGTAGTGTATTTTTCCTTGGGACATGGGTGTAATCCCCTTAATTTCTTAATGACTAGATGGTCCTTATTTTGTCATGATATTTTTGTTATGATAATTCTACTTATGTGATTATTGCTTTTAATTCTCTGTAGTTTCATATTATCAACATGATTTAGAGTTTTTGTGATATGGACTGAAAAGTGATTTGCGAAAACTTGGAACCCTAAAATTGAAACTTAGGAACTCATCATAAGAAATTAGGTTTGTTCTTATTATTAGGTTTTAGAAGTTTATTGCCATGTTGATAATCTGATCTAGGATTGAGTTATTGAAATAAACATGATGATATTGCAAGAAATTGAGTATTGGATCATTGGAGAACCTTAAGTAGAACCTGTGAAACTATAGTATGAAAATATGTAGTTTTCACTTGAGATGATTGACATAGAATTTGGATGCATGAAAGTGATCCTTGAGTTCTTTGTCAATGATTTACTTATATTTAGCATTGAATAGATCCTGCATGAAAGTGAGGATTGGTTCTTTGTAAATTGTCTGCTCGAAAGTGAGATGATTTCTTTATGAATTAAATTATATCATTATCATAATAAGATTAGACTAAGGAACACATATTTATATCTAGTCATTGAAATTAAGGTGGATGAAACCCTAGTCCCAGTTTCTCTCTCAGATATTTCATGCACTTTCCTATCATTTACTTGCATCATAATCGATTGCTTAGCTAGTGAGAAAACAACTATTCGGTACTTAACACGTAGGTCTCTGTGGTTCGATATCTTTTTATTACTTCGAAGTATCCTTGCACTTGCGGACACAACAAGTTTTTGGTGCCATTGCTAGGTACCTTAGTTTTGTTAATATCAAAATAGTTGTTAGTATTGCTAGACTAAGTTTTATTTGTTTTAGATTTAACTTTGTTTTTTATTTTTGCGGCTTTTGGATTTTCACAAGTTGTGACAGAACTATGATTTCTGAAATTTTTGAATTCTCTTGTGTTTTGTGTTTTGTGTTTTGTGTTTTTTATATTTTGACAAAAAAAATTTTAATTAATTGGTGTTGGATAATCTTTCTATTCTTGATATATTTTATTTCCTGTGTACTCTTAGATCACAATTTTTTTTAGTAGTGTAGAAAAGCTTTGATTTGAAGATGTCTTTTAATCACAACTCCTGGGCAACTAAAAGAGGTGAGGTATACATGCCACAAGGTAAGTATGAAGATGATTCATTGTGCACTCTTGCAGATGAATTAAAATTAGACTCTTATATGCACCATGTTGAGGCATCTTATTCTTCTATTAAATGTGATATTTGAGGATGTTTTGATCATTATACTTCTGATTGTCAATTTTTAATTCCTCAAAATCCCAATTCAACATGGTATCAAGATGATCAATATAATTCTAGATGGGAAAATCAAACTTCTTTTTATTAGGATTGCTCAAATCATGTTTCTGAACCATACTTTGAGGATACTGAGGAATCTAGATTAGCATCCAAGCTTGAAAAATTCATGTCAAGTCAAAATCAATTCATGACAAATCGAAATAAGGAAATTGAAGATCTTAAAGAGATAGTTAATCAGCTTACTTCTCAGGTAGAATTTATATCTGCTAATTCTGAAATACTAGAAACCCAGATAGCACAACATGCTTGTTTATGTGAGTTTGATTTAGAAACTGAGGAAATTGATTTAGAAAAGTCCCCCTCTGATTTTGCTTGTTTTGAAATTTATTCTTTTGTGAACATTAGTGAATCTCACTTTGATTTTGATAATTATAAAATTGATTCATTTGATAATTTATTTGTGGAAAAATTTGAGGAAATTGATTTTGAAAAATCTCTTTTTGTTTCTAGTGATAGTTATGAAATTGATTCTTTTGATAATATATTATTTGTGGTTAAATCTAATGAAACATATGAGGAAACTGATTTAGAAAAATCTTACTCTGATTTTGTTGGTAATTTTGAAATTGATAAATTATTTGATTGTGGGCATGAAGAACTTGAAAAGGATTTGAATATTACAAACATTGATGAATCTCACTCTGATGTTTTGCCCATATCTACTGTTCAACTTTCTAATTTATTTGAGAAATTATACTTTATTGAGGAATCTAATGTGAGATAGAAAGACTATTTTGATGATCCAATACTTGAATCTTTTGATCAAAGTCCTATTGCAATTGAAGATATAATTTTGAAGAAAGGACTAATGATTTTGCTTACTGACAAATATATGAAGATCATTGAAAACCCTTTGAGTGGAATTGGAAATTTTAATTTTGATTTCTGCATATTTAAGAAAGCCACATCGATTGTGATTTACATGAAATTTTGGATGTTTGAATTAGTGGCTAAACTTTTTGGACAGCGGAAAAGGAAACAATTGTATACTATTTACTATGGTATTGATCCACTTGCTTCGCCATGATATTTGAGTTTTGGTTAAGCTAGTGACTTAAAAACTAGTGCTTCTTGGGAGGCAACCCAAGCACTCTTACTTAGCTTAGTTTCTTTTTATTTTAGTTTATTTTCAGAATTAATTTTTCTTCTCTTTTTGCAGAAAAAATCAAACTTTGCACAAAATACGGCAGTGCCGTAATGTAAATTACGGGCCGTAATGTGGGGTAATTTTTTTACTTAAAGTTTTATGGTTTTTATGGTAGTACCGTAAGTATTTTTACTAGCCATAATTTTGCTTGAAAATTTTTCCGAGAGTTCGGCATCTTTCATGGTACTACCGTAAGTGTTTTTATGGTACCTTAATTCTGAGTGTTTTCTTACCCTAGAGTTTTCCAAAATTTTGTGAAAAATACGGCTGTACTGGAATCATTTTCATGGTACCGTAATTTTAGCGGATTTTTGACCAAAAAGTTTTATAGCTTTTACGGCACTACCGTAACCATTTTCCCGTGCCGTATGTTTGAGTGATTCTCGATTCCAGAGTTTTTAGGTTTTTGTGGACAATACGGTAGTGACGTAATTTTTTTTATGGTGCCATAATTCCAGCATATTTATGACCCAAGAATTTTGTGTATATTACGACACTGCCATAAAGATTTTTACACCCATAATTTTAAAAAATTTGCATTCTGCTTATTTGATTAGATGTCTTCTCGCGATGATTTTAAGAAACTAGAGTGGTAAAACTTTTGATCTTTGGCACAAACATGAACTACTCATCTTTGTCTATTATTTGGATATTTTTATTGAATTTTAAAGTTCATGGATCATCCAATAACACAGCATCTTTGGTAACTGATTAATTTCTGCAGTAGTTTTTTTTTTGACTAATCTGATTAGCGTTTTCGCTGCAAATATTTAAGATATTTTAATAAGTTGTAACCCTGATCTTTCACATGGAATATAGAGAACATGTTTCATTCTACCCTGTGGATTAGTTGTTTTCATTAAAATATTTTCTGAACATTCTAGGAAGCATAACAACTTTTAAAATCTGATTAACTTCTGTGTAGTTTTAATTTATTAATCTAATTAGCCCTCCTTTTGTTAATATCCTAAATTCCTGACAAATATTGATCCTTTAATTTTCATATGCCCGGAAAGAACAAGTTTTATTCTATTACATGGTTCTGTCTATTTTCTTTATGGATAATTAAATCTTATTCTTGGGTATAGCTACTTTTTTGTAACTGAATCAGTAGACTACACTGCTTTCCATCAACATTAGCAGCTCTTTGTCTTCAAATTGCCACCAGAAGCTGCAGCCCAGCCACCACCACTACATCTGCCTCTAATGCCACTGTTTCCAGCCGTCGACACTGGATTCTACAACCAGCAGCCTCTTACTTCTTCTTCTACCTCTGTTTGCATTGATTTTATTTATTTTTGCAGCAGAATCTTCATTAGTGACTGATTTTTTTTTGTAGTGCTATCTCTAGCACCCATTAGCCGACGACTTCGCCTCCAGGACTGTAGTCTCTAGCAGGCCACAGAAAACTACTCATCATCACTCTACTATCGGCACCTGTTTTACTCCGCAAGTGCACGGATACTCGAAGTAATATTTAAGATACCGAACCACAGAGACCTCGTTGTTAAGTACTAACTAATTGAGTTTTCACTAGCTAAGCGAATCGAGAACCATGAAAATAGCAATCGAACGGTGATTGGAGAAAATCAGAATGAGAGAATCGAGACTAGGGGGGTTCATTCATCTTAATATTTATGACTAGATATAGTTAAAGATTCATCAATCTATTTTCGTTATGGTCAAGATACAATTCGCTTGATAGACTAACTAACTCACTCTCATGCAGTTAATTTACAAAGAACGATCCTCACTCTCATGCAAGACAATTCAATGTTAAATATAAGCGAACTTTAGTTAAAGAGATTAAGAATCACTTTCGTGCATTCCATCTCAATACCAAGATCTCAAGCAAAACTAAGCACTCTCGCACCTTAGTTTCACAGGTTTTACTTAAGGCTTTCTAACAATCTAACATCTATCTCTAGCATGTTTTCTTGTCTGAAACAACAATAATTCTTAGGTCATAACATTAACATGAAGTAAACTTCTAAAATCTAAAGATAAGAGCACAACCAATCTCTCGCGAAGGGCTCTTATTATAGATTCTAGGGTTCCAAGTTCTATGATATCATCTTCTTAGTCCATAGCATAAAACTCCAAAATATGTTAATGCATGATGCTAAAAATGATTAAAGGCATGAATCACTTAAGTAAAATAACCATAGCAAAATATATTGATGTAAGAAAAGTTATCTAGTCATTGATATATCAAGACAATAACACCCCCATATCCCAAGAGGAAATTAAGCTAGCATGACGAAAGATTCACAGCAAAACATAGTTTTTGAATGATTAGAGACAGTAAAGGAGGAGTAAGAATTACAAAACAGGGTTGCAATAGAATTGCAACCCGAAATTGCTTTCATAGTCGCGATGAACAGTGTCGCGAGTGTGTTTTTGCTTTGTTTCTCACTCAAAAACTTTTGTGGCGCGTTCTTCTTCCTCAGGCGAAGTTTCCTTTCAAAAATCGTGGCCAGAGATGGTCTGTGCAATGAACGGTGATGAACCCTAGCATGGCGGTGATTTCTTCAAATTCTCTCTAAGTCGTGGATGAAAAATTGTTCCTTTTGCTTTGCAATTCTCCGCCTTCTTATCCTGAATCTTCCCCTTTTTCTGGATCTTCAATTGGTGCCCTAAGTTTCGAGAAATCATGTTTTTAATTTTGTAGTGGAAAATTCAGAATTCTGGGTTTCAAAATACGGTACCGTATCCGGATTACGGCAGTGCCGTATTTTCCTTCTGTAAGTTATGGGCAGCAAATACGGTACCATGACAATGTCACCCAATTCTACGGCAGTGCCGTATTCTTGCTGAAATCTTCTGGTCAGAATTGCCACAAAATACGGTACCATGTACCTTCATATGGCAGTGTCATATCTTGTCTAAGTCCTCGGGTTGAAATTTGATAGAAAATATGGTACCGTGTAGCTTCATATGGCAGTGTCATATTCTTGTCAAACTTTTCTGGTCGAAAACGCTGAATAATACAGAACCGTGTAGTTCCATACGGTAGTGCCATATTTTACCCAAGTTTTCTAGTTGGTGTATGATGCTAAATACGGTACCGTGTGATTCATGCCCAAAAATACGGTAGTACCGTATTTTTGCTAGAAGGTCCATTTTGACTTGAAATTTGTTGTGTAAACTCCTCTTGATGTTTAGAACTTGTTCATGCATTGATATTGCTTGAAAACCAGTGATAATGATGCTCTTTTACCTGAAATTGGTCAAATACAAAGATTGTGTAGATTCTGAAGTTTTTGGTAAAAAAAAGTATAAAAATAAGGCAAGAGAGTAAGATTATGGTTCAAAAAATTACTAAATAAGTATAAAAAATACTATGAAATTTAGAGTCATCAAACACATAAGGCTCAACCTTGCTTGTCCTCAAGCAAAAATCAAGAAATTTATCAAAGGAGAAATCTTGCTCATGACGAATAAATTTCTAAAACACAATCACCAATGAAAACTTTCATCAACTGTTTTATGGAATTTCAATAGACATATCACCCTTTGATTTTGATCCTCAAGCTTCATTACTTAGTCAAATAAAACTTTACAACTTGTATAATAAGCAGAATATCAATCTCAAGACTTCATCCAGTTTTCAATTCATAACTATCAACTTTTGTTTACAGGATTAGGGTTTCCAAGATCTTTTTCCACTCATAACCTTTCATTTTTTTTTTCATTCATTCATTCACATTCTCTAATTCGATTACCACTATTTTTCTTTTTTGGTGATGAAATTAGAGTGCATTGATCACATAACCAATGTAATAGAACTCATATCCTCTTATTGTAAAGAATTTACCAAGGATAGCGGAATTTATGTGAATTGATTCCTCTCATGGCATGTATTCACATAGATACATACTTTTTCTATTTATTACTTCAATCCATGTTCTTCGGTACCACTGTGCTTTCCCACAGTGCCAAGTAGGGGAGTCCTTACTTTATTTGGATCAAGGAACCTTTCTTCCCAACAAATAGTAAATAGCTTAAATATCAACCGAATTAATCTATCAATATCAATTCAAAAATTATACTCATATGTTGATTTTATTCAAAGAAATAACTTCCCTCTAAAATCAAACTCATCAGACAATATGTTCATCGAAAACACCATTTATCAATCAATGAAAAATTTCAATAGGTAGATATGTATTAGAGAAACAAACTCATCATAATATGTAAATCATCAAGAAAAATTTCGGCATGATAACAGTTGTATTTTCTTAGATAAACAAATCACATGGGCATCAAAAACAATCATCAAATATCAAATGACATACTAAACATCATAATATCAATCCAAGACATCAAATATCAAACATCAACTACAACCATATCGAATAATAAGTATAGCAAATTATCCAAATATGTCGGTACAACCAAATCGAAATCATATAGTAGTAAAAACTAAGAAGTGAGAATCTGTAGCAGTAGGAGACAAGAAGTTCGCAAAGTCATCCTTTCCTACACAAGCTGAGATCAACATGAATTAGTGATCTCAAATAAGGTATGAAACTAGGAATGAGTGTTGGTGTATATGCCCTGCAGACCAATGTATGGACATGGTCAGGCATTGTTTGAATGTACTTTGATAGAACCATTATTCTTTATAGAGGCATGGTCGTTATTATGCAGACTTCTCTACCTGCGTTGATGTATTGAGTTGCATATATAATGTCCCAGGAGTTTGGATTGGATCCATTCTCACAAGCTATCCACAGTCAAGGTACTTTAGTAGATATGGGACAGCTTTGGTACATGTGAGATTGGTGTATGGGCTGGTTAGGTGCAGGACACAGTAACGCAGACATACAGGTGCATTGGATGCACTGGAGTGATCCACCGTGAGGATTGACTTGTCTAGTCAACAAGTCAATCTCACATGCAAGAGGTTTGCATTGATCCTTAGACTTGAGGTATTCATGTCTAGATTTGATGATGAATATGCTTTGATACAGTCTTACATCTCTCCGTAATTGGGAGACCAAAACGACTGTCATTGGGCATGTCATAAGTCACGTAGAGACATGGATGACCAATAGTAGGATTTGCCCCTTCCTTCAGAGGAAGCATGATATCCACTCGGAGGCGCCCCACCTTATTAGTGCATGACAGGAATGTGTGGCCACACTAGTTGGGTCATGACCAATGCATTAGATTGATAAACTTGAGACTAATCCAATGGCAGGATATTAGTTTAGGCAAAGGGATCTATAATGCAATGGGAATCCTCGTTGCTTGTTAGGAGTTGTTGCCATAATAACTTAAGTCCTATGACATGGGTAGTAGTGATGTGTTGCTAGATACCCCTCACTACTTATGATGTTTACATCATTGCCATCGTCATATGGATCCTACGGGGTCACACACAATAGACTCTTGACGTTGCTTTAATCAGAAGCCTTATGATCAAGTTATTGGATAACTTGGATCCATTTGGAAGATTTCATCAGCGCTAATGGGCCTGATGAGTTGGAAGAAAGTTATTGGAGCCAAACTTCTTTTTTGGCAGGTTGACCCGAAATTTACATTAATTTGTCACATTTGGATTAGGGTTGCATTGGATTAGATCCAATGGCTTAATCAACCCATGCCATGAAGTTTGGGCTAACTCATTAATCCAATGAGGCCCAATAACTAGTTGACATGAAGAGGGAATTGGCTTAAAAGGGTATAATGGGGAGAAACCCAACCCCATTGGCGCCTAGGGGCATAATGGGGTGTGGGTGGCATAAATTGCTTCCTTTGAAAGGAAGTGGCGCCTCCCCCTTCATCCTTTATTGGTATCTCATCTCTATGGCAAGTGTTGGGGCTGATATGGCTTGAAAGCTCTTTTGGAAAGAGCTTGGGCGCATATGACAAGTAGGGTGAGATTTATGGTAAAGTCTTGGAGACTTTCCTTACCTCATAAACCCTACATGCACTCAAACCCTTACCCTAGCCGAATACATCTTGCTTGTTGCGCCTAGCCCTTCTCCATGGATGGAAAGAATGCCTCTAAGTCATGTCTTGGGCTGATATGGCTATTGGGCAAATAAGGATAGGTTGAATGAGGTTTATGGCAAAGTCTTGGAGACTTTCCTTACCACAAACCCCTCTCATCCTAGCCGCCCACTTGGCATGATCTTGACCCTCCCTAAACTGCCTCTTGGCTTATAAAAGGGACCCTAGCTGCCCCCTCTCAATGGTTCGATTCCTTGGTGGCGTGAACATACACAGAGAGGCGTGAGCAAGGGCAAAGGGCGACAACATCAAGGTGGTGCAACCCTTCTTCCTACAAGTGGCCGCAAGTCTTCTCCTTCCTCTCCTCTTGGCGTGACTTGGAGAAGGACTTGGTGGCGCCACTTCCTCTTACTCTTCCTAAGGGCCAAAACTCTTCTTCTCCCTCTTCTCTTGGAGTGAAGAGGATAAGGAGTTGGCGGCATCTTCCTTGTTCTTGGCGCATGATCCTTGGAGGTGGCGCAAGAGAGGTGAAGGAACCCTAAGGCTTGATTCTCTTACCGAGGCTAGCACCAAGCGTGGAAGGGAGCAACGATCAAGGAGTCGACCCGTGGATACTTGTAGAGGGCGAACACTTGGGTGCCTTCAACATGGCTTCGACAACTAGACAAGCAAAATAGGTACATCTCTAACACATCCTTGTGTCTTCTCTCTCGCATGGATCCTTGGGACCGGAATATGTTTCGGGTGTAATGATTCTTCCGCTGCGTCCTGGGACTGCAAAATTTTAAATTACACCCGGTATTCCCTAACAGTGGTATCAGAGCTACTTGCGAGAAACACAAGGTGTACGTTTGCTTGTGTGAAAAGTTTTTTGAAAAAAATTTTCTTCTATCCATGCGCGTTTCACGTAGAAAGCGTTTTCATCCAAACCTCTCTTCTCATCTTTGTGGCCAAAACTTGGATTTTGTTTATGGTTGATTTAAGACCAAAGGCGCACATGGTTTTGTCAAGTAGGACGGGCATTGTGTCTTCGGACTGGCCGAGTCTCTTGATCTGACAAAACTGCCAGCCGATAGGGTCTATGAAATCATCCTAGAACTTGATCTAAATTTTAGCATAAATTTGGTTAAGAGAGTGCTTTGGATGATGTTGGCGCATAAGGTGCTAAAATTTGATTTTTTTGGATTTTCAAATTTTACATGCGCCACTTGATTGGGTTGATATGGTCATAGCGAGTGCCCTCCTGTGTTGTGATGTGGAAGCATGTTTCCACTTGTGATGAATGCTTGTAAAATCTCTTTCCATCTGCGTGTGGTTCTCTCCCTATCTTGTTGTAAAGAATTTTTCATCTTCTTTAGAATAAATGTAGAAAAATAAGATAGGTTAAGGCTTCATCTTGACAACAAGGAGTCTTCTTCAATCGGAGTCAGAAGTGGCGCCAGCTTTGGAAGCGTGGTGATGGACTTGCGGCTGAGGGAAGGACACATGCTTTCGGCTTCTGGCATGGGCTGATCAGCTGAAGGGACTCGCAACCCTTGGATGCAGGATAACATGTCACATGGCTCGTGACAAGTTATGTGTATGAAAAGGGCTATGACCATATCAACCAAACTAGCATGCCTGTGATGGTTTATTATTTTGTCCATAGCATGCTTGTGATGATTTTTCTTTGCTACCATAACCATTGGAAAACTGCATGCTAGAAAAGAATAAAATAAACATGCAAAACTCTCATTGAAATATCAAGTCAATAGCCTTCTAACGCGTAGCCCTCATCAAGCTATCGATCAGTGG
>JANTFE010012510.1:21347-34404 GCA_027562315.1 Costus pulverulentus | reverse complement strand
GGATCCATTTGGAAGATTTCATCAGCGCCAATGGGCCTGATGAGTTGGAAGAAAGTTATTAGAGCCAAACTTCATTTTTGGCAGGTTGACCCGAAATTGACCTAGATTTGTCTCATTTGGATTAGGGTTGCATTGGATTTGATCCAATGGCTTAATCAACCCATGCCATGAAGTTTGGGCTAGCTCATTATCCAATGAGGCCCAATAATAAGTTGTCATGAAGAGGGAATTGGCTTAAGGGGTATAATGGGGAGAAATCTAACCCCATTGGTGCCTAGGGGCATAATAGGGTGAGGGAGGCGCCTTTGCTTCATTATGGAAGTAAAGGGCGCCTAGCCCCTCTTCCTTGGATAGAATACTTGCCTCTAAGGTATGTCTTAGGGCTGATATGGCTTAATGGGTCTTTTGGAAAGAGCTTGGGCGCATATGGATAGTAGGGTAAGGTATATGGTAATGTCTTGGAGTCTTACCTTACCTCAAACCCTAATTTCTCCCAAGACAACACCCTAGCCGAATTCCTCATGGTAGTTGCGCCTAGCCCTTCTCCTTGGATGGAATGCATGCCTCTAAGGCATGTCTTGGGTTGATATGGCAATTGGGCAAATTAGGATAGGTTGAATGAGGATTTATGGTAAAGTCTTGGAGACTTTCCTTACCTCAAGACTCCTTTATCCTAGCCGCCCACTCGGCATGATCCTAGCCGTTGCCCTAACCGCCCCTTGTCCTATTAATAGGAGCCTTACCGCCCCCTCTTGAGGTTGGATCGTGTGGACAATACTTGGAGGCATGAAGGCATAGAAGGGCGACAACTTGAGAGCTTGGAGCTCTCCTTCTTCCATCAAAGGCGCAAGCAAGTTCTTCTTCTTCTCATCTTCTTGACGCAAGGACTCTTAGTGCTTGGTGGCATTTCATTGCCACAAGCCCTCTCCGCTCCTTGGCCATAGACGCACCTTGCTTGAAGGTGGCGCAAACAAAGAAGAAGAAGGAAGTACTTGGTGCATCATCTTCCTTCTCATCTCTTCTTGGCGCTTCTACCTTGGAGGTGGCGCAAGATTTGAAGAGAATGACAAAGGCTTGATTCTCTTCCCAAGGCTAGCACCAAGCGTGGAAGGGAGCAACGATCAAGGAGTCGACGCGTGGATAGTTGTAGAGGACGAGCACTTAAGCGTCTTCAACTTGGCACCTTCATCCTAACAAGCAATAAAGGTACTAACCCTAACACATCCTTGTGTTCTCTCTCTCGCATGGATCCTTGGGACCGGAATGTGTTTCGGGTGTAATGCTTCTTCCGCTGCATCCTGGGACTGCAAAATTTTAAATTACACCCGGCATTCCCTAACACCCTTAGCCAAGAAGGACACCCGGTCGCCTTCTTCAGTGAGAAGCTGAACGAGGTGCGCCAAGGAGTTTTACGCCATCGTCCAGTCCCTCCGGCAATGGCGTCACTATCTCTTCCATAAGGAGTTCATTCTCTTTAGTGACCACCAGGCCCTCTCCTTCCTCAACGCCCAGAAGAAACTCATACCTCGCCATGCGAAGTGGGTTGAGTTTCTCCTATAGTACACCTTCGTGATTACCCATAAGGCCGGGAAGGAAAACGTGGTAGACAACGCCCTCGGCCATATCCGCTCCCTTCTGTGCATTTTGTCCACGTCAGTCCCCCTCCTTAAGCCATATCCGTGATGAGTACGCGGACTGCCCCGACTTTGGGCCCGTGTTCTCTTGCCTCCTTGCCGATGACCCCCACGGACTTACGTTACCGTCTCCACGACGGCTACCTTGTGTATGGTAATCGGTTGTTGATGTGATCCAAAAGGACACACTTTTAAATATGAGCAGGTAGACTAATCTAAGGTGTCACAGCCAAAACTTGTTTGGCGCACAAGGAACTGTCACCCCCTGATACGGCTCCAAAAACTTGTTGTCCCTAACTCGTAGTGTCCACAAGTGCATGGATACTCGAAGCAATAAAATAAATATCGATCCCACAGAGAGACTAGTGCTGTCAAGTACTGAATAATTGATTTTCTTACTATCTAGGCAATCGAATAATAGCAAAGCAAGAATCGAAGACACACGGAAAATCACTATCAGAGAGAAATTGGGACCAGGGTTTCATCCACTTTGATTTTCAAGACTAGATAAGAAATAAAGAATTCATCAATCAAATCCTAAAATGATATAAGCATAATTTACCTAAAAAGGGATTATCTCACTTTTGTGCATATAACCATGCAAGAATAAATCCTCGCTTTCGCGCAACATTCATCCCAAGCTAAAGATAGGTAAACCATCAGACGAAGAACTCAAGGATCACTTTCGTGCATCCGAATTCTAGGTTGATTGCCTCGAGTGGAATCTCAAGGATCACTTTCAATGCATCCGAGACGTAACACACATTCTACCTATGGTTCTCCAACATTCTGATCCTCACTTTCGTGCAAGATCTCCACGTTTGACACAATAATTCAATCCTAAGTTCATTAATCATCATCAAGGCAATTACTCATCTAAAATAACAAAACAAGAACTTAACCTAATTTCTTACGGTGAGTTCCTATTAGTCAATTTTAGGGTTCCAATTCTCAAACATATCACCTTTCGGTCCTTAATGCAAGAATTCTATTCATGATGACAAGAAATAAACTAAGGAGAATCTTAGAGCAGTAATCTCATAGGTAAAAGTATTAAAGCAGAATTATCATGATGAAATAAAAAGAGTTCTAGTCATTAAGAAAATCAAAGGGGATTACTCCCCCATGTCCAAAAATAAGTTTAAGCTACCATGATGAAGAGATTACAAAATTCCATAATTTCAGAAAAATCGAAAATCAATAAAAGAAGGAGTTTTTTTTAGAAAATACAACACGGTTGTGAAATATTTCACAGCCGTAATTTGCAAGAGAAGTCGTGAATAGTGTGGCGCGAGCTTCTTCCTTTGATTTCTCCTCGAATCGATCTTCTTTCGTTTTGAAACTTCAGGCACGTTGTCTCCTTCACCAGGCAAAGCTTCAGTATGAAAATCACAATCGGAAGTGCTCTGGATTGATCGTGGTGGCGAAACCCTAGGCGGCGGCGTGTTCGGTGATTTCTCCCTTGACAGTTAACGAAATTTTGGGCTTCTGGTGTCTTCACAATCCTCTCGTTGAAAGCACTTTTCTCTTCTTACGGCATCCAATTTAAAGCTCTGCATCGCCCGCAATAATCTACGCAAACATTGGGTGTTGAAATTGACCAGGGAGTCGCGTTCAAAAATTGAAATACGATAGTGTAATATCTTACGACACTGCCATAAAATCCCTCGATTGTTCTATTCTGAAAGTGCTAGAAAATACGGCACCGTAATATGGTTTATGGCCGTGCTATAAATTCGGCTGAACTCTCTGGTCGGATTCGTCGGGAATATACGCCCCGTAAAATGGGTTACGGCAGTGCCGTAATTTCGGCAAAGGTTTTTGTTCCGAAAACACCCCAAAATATGGTCGTGTAAAATCTTACGGCGGTGCCATATTTTTCGCACAATCTTTTTTTTGGAAAATCACCAAAATACGGCCGTGCTCTCGATAATACGGTAGCCGCGAAAAATACGGTACCATATTATAAATACGGCACTACTGTATTTTGGTCTTCAGCCTTGATTTACGTGAAATTTCTTGGATGACTTCTTCTTGATGATGAGAACTCTTCCATGTATTTTATTTTGCTTGAAAACACCTTAAATAGTGCCTTTTTGCCTGATAAAAATGAAAAACCAAAATAGAAGTAGACTTTGCAATATTTGATGGATTCAATCATAAAAATAAGTAAAAGATCCCCAATTTAGCAGGAAAAGGTATCTAAAATGATACAAAATATACTACATATTTTGGTGTCATCAAACACATAAGGTTCAAACTTTGCTTGTCCTCAAGCAAAAATCAAAATTTGTTTAAAAGAATAAACTTTTCATGCTCAATAAATTTCTAAAATACAACTTGTCAATGAAAAATTATATCAATTGATTTACAAAAGTTTAAATAAACATATCATTCTTAGAACTCAATCCTCTAGATTCACAACTCAATCAAATAAAACTTTGCAACTTGTATAATAAATAGAATTTTCAATTTCATGAGTTCACCTAGTATCAATTTAAATCTATCATGCTTTTGTTTACAGGAATTAAGTCTCCAAGATCTTTTTCCACACAAAATTTCTTTCTCTCGCTGTCTTTTTTTTTCATGGAATATTTTTTTTTGCATAGATGGTATGTATCCACATAGACATATACTTTTTATTTTTGACTTCAACTCTTTCTTCGGTACCACTGTCAAATTTTACACAGTGCCAAGTAGAGGAGTCGTATTCTTTTTATCACTCATTATTTTTTATGCATAGACCTCAACCCATGTCTTAGGTACCACTATCAATTTTACATAGTGCCAAGTAGGGGAGTCTCTCACTATTTTTATGGATCTTGGATTCCTTCTTCCCAACAAATAGCAAAAATAGACTAAGCCTCAACTAGGTTGATCAATTGATCTAAATTCACAAATCATACTAATATACTCGTTTTATTCAAAAGAGAAGTTTCACTTTTAAATTTTATTCTTCAAATAATACATCCACCCAAAATTTTATGCATCAATCAATGTCATATCTCAATAGACAAATATGTATTGAAGAAATAAATTAAACATGATAGAGTTATATTTTCAATCATGAATTTGAGATCATCAATCATTCAAGTTATCAACAGTATAAATCAAGAGTGTACTCATCATCATCGTCAATCATCACAATATCATATCAACAAAAATATATCATCATGTATACTACAACCATATCAAAAATATCTCATCAGAATATCAAAATATCATACAACCTCATCGAAATAATAAAAATCAATATCATCATCATCATACAACCATATCGAATAAGAATAATAGGCATGGTAAACAGAATAGCAGTGGCGGCAGTCATGGAATCATCATCCTTACCTTCATCATATGAAACAACGGTAAGATATAGAAAATCATAGCATAGCAAAGAGATAAAGGAAGATAATACTCATAAAGCATCTATTTATCATCATCTGATCGGGTGGCCTCAGAGTCTCTCGCAGTCTCCTCTGGATCATAGTATGGGGTTCCTCCTTGATCACCTTGGTATCTATAGTCTCTATGATCTGTATACCCAAAGCGATCATAGAGGAAGTTGCTCATGTCTTCCATATGATTGCACAGCCTCTCCATATCTCTGTGGATGTACCCCAGAGTGTCATCCATCCTATCTAGGCGGTGCTCCTGACTGTACATCTATGCTGTGAGTGCCTGAAAAGAATCTCATGGGGGTTCTGTGGCTGTGATGATTCAGCAGGGGCCTTCCCCTTTCTCCTTGGTGCAATTGATTTTGTTCTTGGTGTCATTTCACAAGCTGCAAGCTTATCAGTCAATGCATACAAATATAATAGTGTAAATTTAGTCAATGGCATCCTATCAACATGTTCTACAAATGTCTTCAGCTCAAAACAGAGTAAAAATCGTGCATGTAATCCCAATCTCAACACAATATGACAAGCATATATCACACTCCCAAAATTATTAGAAACATCAATCCAGCAATTTAGAGACAAAAATTCATTTAAATTTCATGCTCTAACAAAAAACGAAACAAGCGTCGATGAACAGTAATTCTGAATCGTGCACGATGCGTTTCAGCTCAAATTAGTGATGGAAATCGGTCTAAATTCTTCTCAAATAGCAAAGGATTGATAACCTATCTTCTACTGAGCAAATGCAAACAAGAATCACTCAAAATGATCAAGAATCGAGAGAAAATGAATGAAAGGGGTGAAGTTTTGTGAAAACTTGTTAAAGCGGTAAAATAAGAGAATCGGTTACCTAATCGACGACGAGTGTTGAACGGGAAAGGTCGCCGGCGTCCTCAGCTGGTCGGAGACGATCAAAAATCTAGGAATGGCTCGAAGATGAGTGAGATCTAGTGTAAAAACCCTAAAAATGGTTCGGTCATAACCCTAAATACGGCACAGGACTCGCGTATAGAAAGCAAAATACGGCAGTGTAATATCTTATGACACTGCCGTAAAAACTCAAAATCTCTCTATTTGAAAACAAAGAAAAATACGTTACCGTAAAGCAGTTTACGGTACCGTGGTAAAATCTCAGCAACGTTCTGTTCAAAACCACTCAAAAATACGGTACCGTAACATGTTTTATGGTACTGCCTTAAACTTCAAGCAGCGGATTTTTTTTTTGATGGAAAAATGAAAAAAAAAAAATCAAGAAAATACGGCACGTAAAAATACCTTACGGTAGTGCTGTAAATATCATGAAACACTCAGGTTGATTTTGGATCAGAAATACGGTACCGTGAAACACCTTACGGTCGTACCGTAATTTCGTCGCAGCTCTCTGGTCATGAGCAGTCAGAAATACGGTACCGTAATTTACTTTACGTTACTGCCGTATTTTGCTCCAAATCACAAAAAACCTACAAAAATAAAAGAAAAATTAGTCCTAAGTAAAAAATCAAGGTAAAGTAAAACTAAGGTGAGGGTTAGAAAGCTTGGGTTGCCTCCTGATAAGTGATTTTTACACCATGTTTTTGCCTATATTTTGGGCTTAATTGCATGATTTTGTGTTACTTTTAGTGTTTTTATCTTACTTTGCACAGAATCTTCACTTTTTCTGGTTTTATTGAAAATGTAGTAAAAAAATGCATAAAAATGATGGATTTTGAGGGTTTTGAAGCCAAAGCATGATTCCCGAGGAGATCACAAGCTCACACGTCCAATTTGGGGCGAAAACGGTGAAGAATGAGAGATTTTCGGCCTTGGCCATAATTGTGGATTCGGCCGTAAACACGACGACGAGCGGGAGATGAAATTCGGCTTAGTCCAAAAGTCCACCGAAACTTTCACGGGCAAGGCCGTAATTCCATCACGGGCCGTAAAAGTTTCTGTGACCAAAAGCATTATGCGCCGAAAGAATTACGGCCGAAGCCGTAAACACATCACGGGCCGTAAAAATGTCCGCCCTTTCATTTTTTCACTCGATTCGACTCCAAATTAAACCGAAATTGAACCAAACTCTCTAGAAACCTTCCTAGACCGGTTCTATACTGATTAGACTATAAAAGGAAGGGTTTTGGAAGGGTTTCGGGGGCTTCTAGGCACGAAAATGAGGGTCTGTAGCGGCGGCGGCGGAAATCAACTCCAGGGCATAATTCGATCAGGATAGCCGCGCAAAGGAAGAATTGGATGCTTCATCTTCGTCTCCACATCAAGGGGAAGCTTTTCTAATTACTTGTCTAGCGATT
This sequence comes from Costus pulverulentus, assembly GCA_027562315.1. Taxonomy (NCBI): domain Eukaryota; kingdom Viridiplantae; phylum Streptophyta; class Magnoliopsida; order Zingiberales; family Costaceae; genus Costus; species Costus pulverulentus. Next base: position 27,084 of record JANTFE010012510.1, on the reverse strand, counting down.
TCCTATAGTCTTCTAGGGTTTCCATTCGATTTTCATTAATGAACATGCTGTTTGTTATGAACATGAACGTGTAAACTAATTTTCTGGATTTGGGAAGTAGCCCACTGATTGATGTATGAATTACATCTTTTATATGAATCTTTGTTAAGAATCTTATAGATTTGATTTGATTAGAATTGTGTATATTTCATGAATTACCCTGATCAAGTAGTTTTACATCTTAGACGTTGCGAGAAGAACCGGGAGGTGAATTGCAACGTCGGAAATATTCTTTTCAAACCTGTGAATCTGATCATGAGAGTAGTTCGGATTTGCTTGAAGGATCACTATGGTTTTTCATAGAACTTAATGAGTCTATTTATGTTAATTGTCACGAGAGTAGGGAATTAATATAAATAGATACCGGATTACGCTTCGGGAGGAGGTAATATGTACCTTAGGAAAAATCCCTTTCAAAACTATATTTTTCTGTTCAAGGATTTATTTTTATTAAATTCATATTTGTCAACGTGTTGAAACCCTGAATCCTGAATTTATCCAAATTGATTTTTAGCCAAAACCCTAAAACCACCTTTTTGTTTTCTTGCATTAGAAGTTTCCAAAACAAAAACCATCATTTGAATCGTCTAAATATAGATCAATCGTGTAATCCTCGTTGGGAACGATAATCTTTTTATTACTTCGATTATTTGATGCAAATTTATCAAAAACTTGATAGGTATCCGCAAGTGCACGGATTTATCGAAGTGCACGGATTTATCTGATGTAAGAAAACAAAAAGGTGGTTTTAGGGTATTGGCTAAAAATCAATTTGGATAAATTCAGGATTTGGGGTTTCACCACTTTGATAAATATGAATTTAATAAAAATAAATCCTTGAACAGAAAAATATAGTTTTGAAAGGGATTTTTCCTAAGGTACAGATTACCTCCTCCCGCTACTCTTGTGACAATTAACATAAATAGACCCATTAAGTTCTATGAAAAACCATGGTGATCCTTCAAGCGAATCCGAACTACTCTCGTGATCAGATTCACAGGTTTGAAAAGAATATTTCCGACGTTGCAATTCACCTCCCGGTCCTTCTCGCAACGTCTAAGACGTAAAATTACTTGATCAGGGTAATTCACGAAATAAACACAATTAATCAAATCAAATCTATAAGATTCTTAACAAAGATTCATATAAAAGATGTAATTCATACATCAATCAGCGGGCTACTTTCCAAATCCAGAAAATAGGTTTACACGTTCATGTTCATAACAAACAGCATGTTCATCAATGAAAATCGAATGGAAACCCTAGAAGATTACAGGAAATCGCTAGACAAGTAATTAGAAAAGCTTCCCCTCGATGTGGAGACGAAGATGAAGCATCCAATTCTTCCTTTGCGCGGCTTTCCTTATCGAATTCTGCCCTGGTGTTGATTTCCGCCACCGCCGCTACAACCCGTTGTTTTTGTGCCCAGAAGCCCCCGAAACCCTTCCAAACCCTTCCTTTTATAGTCTAATCAGTATAGAACCGGTCTACGAAGGTTTCTGGAGAGTTTGGTTCAATTTCGATTTAATTTGGAGTCGAACCGAGTGAAAAACTGAAAGGGCGGACATTTTTACGACCCGTGATGTGTTTACGGCTTCGGCCGTAATTCTTTCGACGCATAATGCTTTTGGTCACAAAAACATTTACGGCCCGTGATGGAATTTCAGCCTTGTCCGTGAAAGTTTTGGTGGACTTTTGGACTTAGCCGAATTTCATCTCCCGCTCGTCGTCGTGTTTACGGCCAAGGCCGTAAATCTGTCATTCTTCACCATTTTCGCCCCAAATTGGATGTGTGAGCTCGTGATCTCCTCGGGAATCATCCTTTGGCTTCAAAACCCTCAAAATCCATCATTTTTATGCCTTTTTACCTACATTTTCAATAAAACTATAAAAAGTGAAGATTATGTGCAATGTAAGATAAAAACACTAAAAGTGACACAAAATCATGCAATTAAGCCCAAAATATGATCTAAAACATAGGCAAAAACATGGTGTAAAAATCACTTATCACCTCCCAAGAAGCGTTAATTTAAAGGTCATTAGCTTGACCCTTTAACACTCGGGATGTGATCGTGAACTCCTCGAATGCCCCTCTGATCTTTCTTTTGGTTGGGCATCGCATTGAACCACATAAGGCTCAGGCTTGAAACACTCTCCAAATTTGTTCCAAATTTTCTTTCCTTTGTCAAACAATTTAGATCTTCTTCTTCTTTTTCTTCTTCTTCTTGAATTTCTGTCCTTCTTTTATTGTAACACTTTATCAATTTCCTCATAAGATTTGTCAGTTTCAATATTTGAGAGTTCATCAAATAGATTACAAACATCATAAACAATATCATAAATTACCTCAACACTACAACATGATCCTGAGTAAGAAAGTTTATTCACCGAGTCATTAAGATTAAACTCAATTATTTTGTCACAGATATCAAAAGTTATTTTTCCTTCCTTCACATCTATATTTGCCTTTGCAGTGGCCAACAATGGTTTACTTAAAATTATAGGATTCTTGCTATTTTCCTCCAAGTCTAAAACTACAAAGTCAGTGGGTACAAAAAACTCACCTATCTTGATCGGAACATTTTCTAAGATACCTACAGGATACTTTACCGAAGAGTCCGCGAGCTGCAAAGATATGGACGTCAGTTTCAGCTCTCCAAGATTTAGTTTCCTGTAGATGGAAAGAGGCATCAGACTAACACTAGCACCTAAGTCACATAAGGCTCGGTCAAAAGCCATAGTGCCGGTCAAAAGCCATAGTGCCGATAGAGCAAGGTATAGAAAAACTACCTGGATCCTTCAGTTTTGGTGGTAGTTTATTTTGAATGACCGCACTACAATCTTCAGTCAATGTAATAGTGCAAGTACCATAATCATCTAACTTTCTCTTACTAGACAATATTTCTTTCAAAAACTTTGCATATGAAGGCATTTGAGAAATAGCTTCAGTAAAAGGAATATTAATGTAAAGCTTTTTTAGGATTTCAAGGAATTTTGCAAATTGTTTGTCTAGTTTGTGTTGAACCAACCTTTGGGGAAAAGGTATTGGTGGTCTATAAGGAGGAGGCAAATTAGACTCAGAATTACCTTCCTCACATGACACATCCCCTTTTGGTTCATCACCCTTATGAGGTGTTAAACTGGTTAGGGTTTGTTCATGTTTAGAAGGTTTTTCTAATTCTAATTCCTCATCATGTTCATCATAAGACTTTTTTCCTTTAGTTCAACCTTCCCTTTAGGTTCTCCCAGTTGTCTCCCACTCCTAGTCATGATGGCATTGCAATGTTCTCTAGGGTTTATCTCAGGCTTAGCGAGTAACTTCCCAGGGGGTCTGTATGGAGTGCTAGCCTGTTGTGCAATTTGGTTTTCTAAAATCTTGTTATGTGCCTCTACTCTTTCCAACCTAGAGTTAATTTGACTAAGATTTTCCCTAAATTCTTCATTTTGCCTACTTTGATTAGACATGAACTGATTTTGATATGCCAAAATTTTCTCAAGCATGGATTCTACACTAGAATTCTGATTTGTGTTTTGGTTTTGGTTTGGATTTAGCCTTTGGAATCCTCTATTATCAGTTTGTCCTCTTAATGTTATTGTTTCTCCAAGAAAGGTTGGGGCGATTCCTCCACCCAGGGTTATAGGTGTTAGAGTAGGGATCATTGGTTTTACTTTGATTGTAAGTCCCTAAGGCATTGAAATGTTCATCCCCTTGATCTACAATAATCCTACAGTTTTCTGATAAGTGACCGGTGTTACCACAAATTTCACAGGTAATGGAAGAAACAGTAGCAGCTTGCATTTTAAAAGAATCGAATCTACTACATAAAGAGTCTACCTTTTCTGCTAAGGATCGCCATCCATCATTCTCACTCTTACCTTTAGATGGTCTGTAAAATTGATGGAGGGCCAAACACAGCTCTTAGAAGATCCACTAGGGCTCGAAGGAAGCCCATCAGGTATGGCGTCACTTAGGGTCCACTTTCCTTTTCAGTACTTTCCTTATTTGCATTGCATGGCATTTTAGGTTAGTTCCACCCCAAAGTCTACCATGTAGTTAGTTTACTTTTGTGATTGTTGTTGGTAGGTTGTGCATTGTAATGTCATGGTAGGTTAGTGCATGTAGTATGGATACCTTATATTCAGCTCAAGGGATGCAAATTAAGCTCGCTCACTCCACTCCAAGAAGCTAGCTCCCAATTTTGAAAGTCCACTTCAAACTAGTTCAAGAGAAGGCTTCAAACTCAACTCCACTTCCAAGATCACATACCAATTGAAGACATTGCCAACTCATGAAGGAATGTGCGCCATCCTCATCCTCAAATCATGCAAGATTCATTCTAGATCCATAAATCAAGGGGCGCCCAATCAAGATCCACCATTCTAGGAGGGGTCTTGTCAAGATCCACAATTAGGGGAGGATCTTCCTTCCTTCTTCTCCTTGCCGCCCAAGCCAACATGGAAGACATTCAAATTTATCCTCTCATGTGCCAACATCTCATGGAAGTCAGCAATTTCAAATAAAGACTTGCCAATTCGGTCACCCAAGGAAGGCAACAAAATCAGCCCATTTAATGCCTTGTCTCCATTTCGAATTCTATCCAAACATGTAAGGGGCGCAAGGGGCCAATGACCACCTTGCCCTCACCTTATCCCCATCCCTTAGCTGCCTATATATGTATCCCCATTGCATCATGCACATAAGCATTGTTGAATAATATTGTTGACTAGTTTCCTAGCCAAAGAATGGGTGCTTGTGTCACCCAAGTCCCCTGCTCTTCCCTTCTCTTCCTTCAAGAGCCGAGCCTCTCTTCTTCTTCTCCTTGTCCTCACTTCATCAAAGCAAGGCCGAGAGTCACCACCATCAAGGCAAGAGCACTAAAGAGAACAAGAACTCAAGATGGCGCAAAGAACATGGATGCATCTCTTGGTCTCCTTCAAGGCGATTCTCTAAGTTAAGTATTCCATCCTCTTGTGTTTTCTCTTCATACATCTTAAGAACATCTTACTACACATCTCTTGGATTTGTAGGAATTGGCGCAAGGAAAAGGAAGCTTGGCGCATCCCTCTTCCCTTCTTCCCCCCCTTTTTAGTTAGTCCAATGTTTATGTTAGCAAGAGAACTTGGAGGACTAGCCTCCCTCTTGACTCTTTGATTTTGTGATCATTTAATCATCTTTTATTACTCACCCACGCTTGTGTGGGGTTGCTGGATGCCAGTGTGTAACCTACACCTTCCATCAGAGTAGGACCGGTGAAGAACGGGAAGGACGGTCCTTCTATTCTCAAGGACCGCAAGGTGAGTCCTCTTTAAGTTATTATCATTTACTTTGAAGCAAGTAGTATAAACTCTATTTTCCCGCAAGTAGCATAAGTTTGGTTTTCTTATCTATAAAATACAAAAACATTATTTTCTAACTTCGTTAGTTTAATTTGGTTTTCTCTAGTTTATGAAAATACAAAAAAACTATTTTCGAAATTCGTTGTTTGCATGCTTGTGAACTCCCCCTACATCATCTTTGGTATCAAAGCCTAGGCCCCTAGATTAGAATTTTTAAGCCTTCAAAACTTAATTTTCTAACTTCTAGGCGATTTTGGTGAAGGAACCCCTAATCATAAGGGGGCAAAACCCTAAGCATGGCGCTAATGTAAAATATGCAAGCGGAAGCAAGGGTTCAAGATCATTTGCATGCCATATGTTC
>JANTFE010012510.1:1137-14044 GCA_027562315.1 Costus pulverulentus | reverse complement strand
AAGAATACATGATACAATTTGATGAGCTTTTGTTGAGGAGTGAAATGGATGAGACCCCTATGTTCACCCTGAGTAGGTTTAAAAATGGTCTTAGGCCAGAAATCAAGAAAGCTCTTGCCCATTATCAAATAGACAGCATAGAAGAAGCTTACCAGAGAGCCCTTGAGATAGAACACCAACTTAAGACTAGGAAGGAAACCATGACCCCAAAACCAACCTATAGGACCTATCCTAGCAATTCATATTCCAACTCTTCAACCTCTAAACCCAAACCAACTCAAGTTCCAGTTGTAGTTTGTTATGCCATGGTGAGGACACCTCCTTTGTAGTTCGTTAAACCGCTTTCATGCCTCGCTGAATGATTCACCATCTTTTTGCTGGAAATTTGTAATTTGATTCCTCAGCTAGATTGTTTTGCCTGGAGGGAAATATTTTGTCAGGAAGGAATTTGATAGCTGCTCCCATGTTGTGAAGGTTCCGGTTGGTTGCGATTGAAGCCATATCCTCGCCCGGTCCCTGAGTGAAAAAGGAAATAACCTTAGTCTGAGTGCATCATTAGAAACTCCATTCATCTTAATAGTATCACAAAATTCTAAAAATAAAGAAAGATGCAAGTTTGGATCTTCCAGTGGAAATCCTCCAAACTGGTTCTGTTGGATCATCGAGATAAAACTAGGTTTAATTTTGAAGTTATTTTCTTCGTTAGCGGGTCTAGCAATGCTAGAATGAATTTCTCGTGGGTTAGGGGTTGCATAGTCCCTCAATGTTCTCTGATTATTTGCCATCTCTACAACTTCTTCTTGAATCTCCTCTTGAATCTCTTGTGAATCTTCTTCTAGTCTCAACTTCCTGCGTGCTCTAACAGTTTTGTTGATTTTAGGATCCAATGGAACAAGTGGTCCTGACCTAATACTCCTGCGCATGCAAAGTAGATAGATCAAGTGATTTTAAGAAAATAGATAATAAACATAAAAGCAAAAAAAAAACAGTAAATAAAACCTAGTCTAGCAATACTTTCAATGTCTTCAATATTGACAAAACTAAAGTCTCCTCGGCAACGGCGCAAAAAACTTGATGTGATCCGAAAGGACACACTTTTAAATATTAGCAGGTAGACTAATCTAAGGTGTCACAGCCAAAACTTGTTTGGTGCACAGGGAACTGTCACCCCCTGATACGGCTCCAAAAACTTGTTGTCCCTAACTCGTAGTGTCCGCAAGTGCATAGATACTCGAAGTAATAAAATAAATATCGATCCCACAGAGAGACTAGTGCTGTCAAGTACTGAATAATTGATTTTCTTACTATCTAGGAAATCTAATAATAGCAAAGCAAGAATCGAAGACACACGGAAAATCACTATAGGAGAGAAATTGGGACTAGGGTTTCATCCACTTTGATTTTCAAGACTATATAAGAAATAAAGAATTCATCAATCAAATCCTAAAATGATATAAGCATAATTTTACCTAAAAAGGGATTATCTCACTTTTGTGCAGATAACCATGCAAGAATAAATCCTCGCTTTCACGCAAGATTCATCCCAAGCTAAAGATAGGTAAACCATCAGACGAAGAACTCAAGGATCACTTTCGTGCATCCGAATTCTTGGTTGATTGCCTCGAGTGGAATCTCAAGGATCACCTTCGTGCATCCGAGACTCAACACACATTCTACCTATGGTTCTCCAACGTTCCGATCCTCACTTTGGTGCAAGATCTCCATGTTTGACACAATATATCTCCCTTGATATACCCTTACGCCTGCGTTAAACAACCCGTGCTAACCAGCGCATAAACGAGTCTCACCCACACCATAGTTGTCCTCTATCCACTATGGTACTTGACTCGGGACATAGCAAACTGAGATAGAAATATCTCGAGGGGCATCATCATGTAAACATATATATGCGCAAATATATAATAAATTGTGACAACGACAATGTTAGTATATTTATAAATATCAATGTATGTAGCAAAAAAGTTAACACCAAAACATAGGTCTCAGGGCATAACACTAATAGAGCGAACCTCGCGACAGCTTCTTCGGCGGACATAGGCGAGTACTCATCTTCAGTAGTGACATTGGCGACTTTAATGGAGCCATCGACAATGTCAATGTCGCCGACTCTCCTGACACTGTCAACGGCCCCCTTTCTAGCGAGGAGCATGGGCAGATGCAATCAGCAAGAGAGCTAGTGGATTCGCTCGTCGAGGTGTAAACCGCGGCTTGGCATGGATAAGGAAAGCATAGGTAGATTACGGACGAAGCAGCAGGGCGTCAAAGAGGGAAGGAGGGATGGCGCAGACTGGCTTTCCAAAGGAGACGTCTCCTCCATCCTCCCCTTTAAGAACCCAGACGAGTGATGAAGAACAGACAGAGAGTGAGCTCGATCCAAAAGCAGAGTGGAGATGACTCCTCCCCCTGGCGACGAGCGTCAAACAGGTTTTTGGACAAGCAAGTAGTGTGCGACACTGCTCCCTTCCCCTCGATGTTCGAAGAGGTGAATGTCCTCCCCTCTAGGAGGCAAACCCATACGAGTTTAGTGAGCTCTCATCAGCGATGAGGTCAAGTGAGAAGAGAGGGTGAGAGAGTGATCTATGAGAGGATTTATGTAGGTTTGATTTGCGAAATCAAATGTAAATTTTACTTACCTATGTTTTCTTCTCTGGTGACGAGCTTCCCCTGTGTTTCCGGTCATCTCCCCTGTTTCACGAGTTCAGCATCTCCTTCACCATCCGTAGTAGCGGCGACTTCCGGTGAAGAGGTTGAGGACAAGTAGGCATTGCTCGGTCCTGCCGTATGCCTTGAACTCTGTCCACCTTCCCCTCCGGCGGCAGACATAAATGTCAACGAACGTAGGCCTACGTTCGCTGTACTCTACCGAAGATACAAGACGATTTTCGTTCGGTCAGCTATCGAAATGAGGCATTGACCGAGTCAACATGATTTCGACGTGCTGTGGCAATTTTTAGGATTTTGAATTAAAATCGTATTTCAATTTCGAACTCGGCACACAAATGGAGGTGTAGATGCTGACTTGGGCAGGTCCATTAAGTTGGGCATGACAATAAGCATGGTGGTACAAATAATTTCTTTAAAGCATAAATAATTAAAAAATGGGAAATCAATAACAATTTTTTTTAATTTCAACAAGATAGAGGCAAATAATCGTTCTTATACCAACTGTAAGACATACGAAAAAAAGCATATCTAATAATTAAATAAAGTATGAAAGCGCAATATTAGATCGACATATCTCCAGCCACTATTATCCTTGATGTGCTTCGTACAAAAAATGTTGAGCTATAGCAAATTGCTCAGATAGTGTATCTTCAATGTTTGCCATGCACAGAACTTGTCTTGCACTTATTGCTCAAACTCATAACTTTCTTACCATAAAAAAATATCGTAACACAACCTCAATTTATAGAGGATATGGATCTAATTTTGATGGACCACTAACCTATATTTTAATTATTTAATAATATTATTAGAAACATGGGTGACATATGCTACACCCTATATTCTAAATATTTAATAATAATTTATTTATTTAATAATAAAAAATTAAAGACCTGAGTTATAGCCATGTCCTAATATTATTATTAAATAATAGTCTTCATTAGTTATCAAGTCGATAACTATATACATATGACATTTATTTTATTGTATTATATGGTTTGTAGGTAAGTTCATCAAGTGACTACCTGGCTAGCTAGCTCTCATAAAAGCAAAGATGCTCCAATATATTTAAGTGAACATCATACTAAGAAAAGGCATCTCAAATCAACTTGCAAAATCAAGGACTTGGAGCCCCAGATCAAGTTTGAGCCGGCATTCACTCCATCAATCAAGGATCGCATCTAGGTCTAGATGAAAATACTTTTGCGCAAACAATAAAAGGAGTGACATTGGCGAGCTAGTATTTTCAGAACTAATGTATTAACACGTTACTTGCCATTATGTCAAATACTCTTTCCCAAGGAAATTAATGCAAAGTTGAACATGGACTTAAAAACTTTTGTTATAATTAGGATTAATATTAGTGGTGGATTCAAGAATAAGTGGAAAGTTATTATCTGTTATATTTTGTTATATTAGTAGAAAAAATAAAATGATTTAGTTTGGAAACTGTAAAATTATAGAACATATGTGCACTGGTATCCATCGTATATTAACAAAAGATGCATGCATCAAGTACAATTGACTCTAGTGTGGGAAAAATTAATGTGAAAATAACAACTGATAGCCGCACGGCACTACATCCGGATTTTGCCATCCAAAATTTGAATGCTTAATTATGCATCGGGAAGGCAGCAAGCGAGGCTTGGAAATTGCGGAGCATAAATGTTCTTTTCCACCGCATTTGTTTATCATTACACAAAAACACAGAGGGAGAACCTCAAGGCACAGATTTTACTCTTGCACGTGTGTGTTTCCCAAGTGGATAAGCGCTAGGGTTTCACAACGTGCGGTGTGATTCAGTGCACAGCTCAAGTGTACTAAAAGTTAAATTTATTGAGTCGGATGCATGATTAAACAAGGACAAGATTCTACAATTTAGCAGCTAAGACAAAGAACCAAGTACAAATTTACATTGAGATACGATTTATCGATTATCTAACAAGCAAACACTAACATATCGATTATTTTCAAAATTTTGTTTTCTACTGTTGGGAAGAAAGCTAACAATTTTAAGTTAGATTCATATAATGAGTTCAATTTCACTTCATAAAGCTGAAATCCTTTTTATTTAAATCTCGATTATTGTTTTGTAAATAAAGCCACTCTGCTATGCACGCGCAATGTGTTTCATACAAACCAAAACCAAAATATAAAATCATTTGGCAGAAATATAATTTCACCTTTTAACAAAATATAAAAATAGACCAATAATGATTTTACAAATGTAAAAGTCGTGAGCAGACACTGATTCGACATATAAATAATGGTTCAAATTATTTACCACAGACCAACATCCAAGGCACATGAATACAAATAATTGCATCTGCTTGAGTAGTTGCAATCCAAAATTGGCACCACTCCTTGGGTAAATTTCCAGGCCTGTAAAGCCAGAGTGACCTAAATAATCACTGAAATTATAAAGTTAGCAAACCCCTAACAAACAGCATATATATATATATTCAGGTTGTCTTGTATGCTAATTAATCAACGATTACAATAAACTTCCAAAGGGTTAGGAGTTGATTCAAATAAAATAAACCTATCCAGTATATTAGCCATACGCATACACTCCCCGGTTTTGCAAGAAAACTAGGAAGAATCAATTGATGTCAGCTTCCATTTTACGTATACGCATACACATATGGATGGACAAACATTTTATAGTTTCACTGAAATCTGCTGTCAGAATAATACTTGAGAAATTTTATAAGGAAAGAAAATCTTGAGGACCATAAAACCTACAACCGGACAGAAATGTAGAGGGATGAATGAGATCATTGCATGTGTGCATAAACAAAAGGAGTTCATACTTACCAGAAATCCACTGGACCAGGAAACAAGAAGCTTCCCCTGCGAAAAATAAATTGAAAGCGACTTGTCTTGAAAATCAGGGCTTATTGTAGAGGTTCAGAAACATATTGTTGTGTGGTCCAAAATCTAATTAATAGCAAAAACATAAAATAAAAAGAGAGAGAAGCACATGTACACACATATATAAGTATCACTGCTAGCATGGGGCGGGCGTTAGAAAAGGGAGCTCCCTTCAGTCCAAGCAAAGACAGCATGAGAGCCGACTCACCTCCCGCTTCATTCACTCATTTGCCAAGCTAAGCCATAAGCTCAGTAAGTGAATGAATGAGTCGGCAGCTAATCAAATCCCATAGCCAACTCTGAGTGGACCGAAGGAAACTCTCTTTAGCTTTGAAACTCTCTTTAGCTTTTTCCTTGTCAAGGACACTAGTGAATATTAGTAACTGTAAATCACAAGGCAAAAACGGATAACAATACTACAGTCTCCAACAGCCATAAGAATATATCTATGATACAAGCTGCAAGGATCTGCGTATATAGAAGAGGAAGACGATCTCATCTTATCTTAAAGGGCGAGGTAGGTTCTATTTCTCCTACCATTTCACTTTACATTCCATTCCTCTGAAATAAGGAAGAGGGTCCTTAAATAGCTAAAAGAAATTAGCTGGCATCAGCTCTCTTAATAAGATATTGATATAAAAACACAAGTTTTCGTTTCACTTGTCTTTTTAACACTGTCAATTATTGTCACGCCACACCTGGCGACAGGTATCAGTGGTATCCTTAGATTATTATTATTGTACTTATCATTATTAATGAAACATAAATTAAATTTTATTTAGTAATCCTACAGAAATTGTAATCAAGTACAATCACTACCATCCTTAGTTTATAATTAAAAATTTTGATTCATTTCGATTGGTCCTCACGAATCTAATGGTGTACTGGCTAAAAGATTCACTAAGTTTGGTAATGATTTTTGTGTATTGGTTCAGCAAAAGGACATGAAAAGACAAATCAATACAAGTGGAAAAAGTCTTCCACGTTGAAGTGGCCGGTGCAACCCGGTCTTACTGAAAATTTAGAACATGGACAGCGGTGAAAAGATTGAGTCAGTTTTTCAAAGTTTGCAGCTGCAGTTTGATTCCGGCTGTCTGCCACAGTAGGTTGTAACCGAGTGATACAAATGTTGGAGAATCCATCACTAGCGAGCTACATGCTTTTGCTTTCACAACGTTCATTTTTCTTTATAGTTTCTGCTATCACATGCCTTCAGAATTGTCAGATTCCCTCAATTCTCAAACTGATTGATACATAAAATATATTAGTTCACGCCAAGGACTAGCATATGCAGTTTGTGGATTCTTATGTAGACGATTCTCGTTTCATGATATTCTCCCCCAACATTACCAAAAGAAATGATAGGAAAAGGGTTGGACTAAAGCGAAGAAAATAAATTTACCTAAAACACACAAAAATTCATCTTCTATAACTACACAAGGCAAAGTCGTCAAGCTTTTTATAATTAGGTTTTAAGAAAATAGATATAAAGTTAAATCATATAAACATTTTAGAAAAATTATCATTCTTGTTTTGGTGGTACTACCAATTTAACAACACTATTTTGGCCCCGTTCATGGTATATAAAGAATTATACTTTTGCTTTGAAGCACATGCCATTTGAAATGTATTTTCTCACAAAACTCGAGAAGAAAAGATAATGTAAGAATCATTAAAGTGAATGCAGATATTTTAGTTTAAAATTATTATGTCTCTAAAGCTTAAAGGCTTATATGGAGAATATAAAACATTTGTGGTAGACAATGGAGAAATGAGTTTACGAAAAAAAACTTAGTGTTGGAGTATGCCCTAAACGTTAATCATTAGATAATAATTTTAGCATATATTTTATTATGCTAATATTTATTTTTCTAGTAAAGATATTATTGTTATTATATTCACTTAATATCTCTGCAATATAAATAATTATAATAATATCTTTAAAATAAAATGATCATTTCTTAATATTTTTAAACAAATATTAATGTAAATTGGACAACAATAATATAATGAAATTATAATGTATAGTGACAGTTGATCAAGAATAGTAATGATATAACATGTCAAGTCAAACATATAAGTATATAGTATAAAACAATATACTAGATAAATGTCTCTATAATATGAGTGTTATAAGTATTCTCTGATAATGATGAATTTCATCCTTTAACTTAAAGTCACCACGGATTTCCACCCAAGAAGTTGTATACTCAGATGTAAATGACATCCATAACAGATTATTATAAAAGCTATAATTGGGTATGCCATGATTTAAGGGAAGTATTGTGTAATTAAAATAGGATCTAAACCTTCTATATAACATAAGTGTTGCTATGATAGGCTTCTTGATCAAGTGAGACAAAAAAATATATAACAATTATCAAATAAATTAAGGGATATTGATTGCATTTGTTATATTAGTCTACTTTGGAATTAAGAAATGTGATTATAATTATATAAGTATGATATGTTCCATGTCACCAAGCATTCGACTCGATTGATTCATGTTAATGCTAACAATGAATTGGTCTAAGCATTTAGGATAGAGATTGGAGAATTATATTCATGACCAATTGTTGACCCAAAGGTTTGCTTAGTTGGTCAGCTTACACTAACAAAATAGTCTAGAACCATTCAATTTTGGTGAATAGATATAGGATAAGGTTGTTCAAGGACGTATAGTTATTTCCCAAAATTGCGAATGACCTTTAATTCTGACACCAATAAGTAAAGTTGGCGCAAACCAATCTTGACCTCTGGATTGATGGTAGTGACAACCCACTATTTGTTCATAGGCACTTTATAATAAGTAAATATGCAGATAATCATGTTCAAGTCATTGTTAGTGTTTATGCCCTATGACTAATTGTTAGTCCGAACTTTGTATTGCATTCACTTTTGATGTATATAATATCTTATCATTATCATTGTCATGTTTTCAATATGTCTATTATTAGTGTTATACCCTGAGACCTATTGTTGGTCTTGACTTTTGTATTATATTCTTGATATTTTTATATAGGTATCCTGACATTGTCATTGTCATGGTTTACTTTACATCTGTGCATATGTATATTTACATGACTATGTCCCTAAGAGAAAGATTACATCTAGTCTCATTATTATATCCCTAGTCAGTACTAGAGTTGATAGGGGACAACTATGGTGCAGGTAAGACTTATTTATGCGTTGGTTAGCATGGGGTGCTTAACGCAAGCATATAGGTATATCAAATTAGATATACTAGACAGACCTACCATGAGGATTCATCTTGGTGTCTCAAGATGAATCTCATAGTGATATAGGTGTATGTGTCCTTTGACATGAGGGAGATTGTGTCTTTGTGTAGAATGAGGTATGCTTTGATACAACCTAATGTCTCACCATAAAAGGGATATCATAACAGTTGTCTTTGGGTGTATCTTGAGCTATATGAGAGTTCATCTTGCCAAAAGAGGATTTGCCACTTTCTTGCGAGGAAGCTTGATGTCCATGGGCTCCTATTTGGTTGCATGATTGAAAGTGTGTGGCCACACCCAAGTTTAGCTTGAATTAGTCATGACCATTATGATTGGAATAAACAAGTGTGACACGCATGTCCAATGGACATCAACCTAGCAAAGAGACTAGTATACACAAGTACTTTATCACAGTTTTAGGGTTATCGATGATGTCACTAATTCTGAAGACTTGGGTAACAATAATGTACTACTAGGTGTCACACATTGCTTGTGATAACTGAGATTGTCACTGTCAACGTCTAATGAACCTACAGGGTCACACACCTTGACCCTCAAGATTTTGTATTGATCGGAGAGCTTTAGATCAAATCTATAGACGATTCTTATCTATTTGGGAGTATTATGCATCACAGATGCGTGTTTTGAGTTGGGAGGAGTCTTATAGATCATGTGATCGAGTAGACCCTAGTTGACCTTCGGGTGACCATGTTTGACTTTGGTTGACTAGGTCCTAGTCGATTGGGAAAAACTCGGGTTAGCACCAAAATCTTTGGTGGCTTAATAACTTGATCATGTTGGGCCCACAGCTATAGGCATACATCTGAATAAATATATTGAGATAAAAGAAATTAATTCATGACTTAAGTTATGGGGGGCCACAACTAAGGGGAGTGCAACCTATATTGCTTCCTCTTGGAAAAACCCAAACCGCCTAGGTCTCTCTCCCCACTTAACCCTAGCTGTTTCTCCTTCATCCTCTTTGGCACTGCCCACTTATGGTGATCACCCTTCCTAGAGTCGGCGATTAGCCCCTTGTCTTGGCACAAGGTGAAGAAGAAGAGGGCAACATCTTTCCTTTGGCGTATCATCCCTTGTATTGGTGCTTGAAGGAAAATCCTACTCTTCATTGGCGCAACTTATTGTTGGCGCATGTTTTGAAGAACACTTCATCTTGGCACAACTTCTAGGAGGTTGGCGTAAGCAAGGTGAACACTCCCTTTGGCATGGATCTCTTCTCCCGAAGCTAGCACGAGCATGGAGGAAGAGGAACCTCGAGGAGTCCATGTGTGCACGAGCGTAGAGTACGGGCCACTTGTGTGTCTCAAACATCACCATCAACAACTCTTGAATTTGTGTAAAAAGGCATATGCTCTATCACATATGGTGTTCACCTTGTAAATCAGTCCTTGTTGAATTTGGAATCTCGTTTTGGGCTCGCTTCCACTGATTTTTTAATTTTAAATAGCCTGAGGTTTCTCAATAGTAGTATCAAAGCCATCTTAAAAGATACACGCAGTGTATCTATTTTTCTAGCATGCGCCATTGTCATAAAAATTTTTAAAAATTGATATGTCATGATTTTATGTGTAGAAAAATTATAGGTTTATCTTTTCTCACTTCCCTTCTTGTGTTTATCATGAGTTTTTGATTTCTACACATATGGGATAGCCCCTATGTGTGAGAATTAATTTCGCCTTAGACTCATGGGATAGACCTATGGTGTGATACTTGTATCGATTATGTGGGGCATGGACTGGGCGATTGCCCTAATCCTTGCAAGTTAGGGATTGCAAGTGGTGGTATGGATAGAGCATATATAGGCCACTTGTAGACTCCTGAGAGAAACAAAAAAAATCAGGATTTACAATGAGTGGCTAACAATTGATGAACATGTTTTTAATGAAAAACTAAAATCTGATTTTAGTTAGTTTTTCATTGCATGTAGAAGAGCATGTTTAGGTGTTTTTCTGATGCACTTGATATGGTTATAGACAAGCCCTTATTGCATGCATGGGATATATTCTTATGAGACCTGCATGCCGCCCTATTTCATTACTTTTATTACAAAATTAGAGTTGAAGATTAGGTAAGATTACAAAGCAACCCCCTTGGTGGCGCATCCATGGAAGAGGTGCCTTGGCCAAAACCTCAGTGGCCTCTTGGGTTCTTCCATGCAGGCGCATATGAGATTTTAGGGCTGAGCAAAGGAGTTGGTGCAACCTCACAGCTAATGATCCAAGCTGGTCGCGCACCTTCTTAGTGGCACAACCAGTATGGATGGTGGCGCACATGGCGGTTGGTAGTAGCAAGAGTGTTGGCCGATCTCTAGGAGGAGCCTAGGGTTTGCGAGCTAACATGGGTGGACCATAGGGTTGGCCGAACCTTTAGAAGAGGCACCTCTAGGGTTTGGGAGCTGACCCTTGGAGCTGAATGCCTAGGCGGCACATGTATGGTTTGGAGTAGGACCCTGAAGCACGCAGAGTAGGAGCCGACGGCTTGGTAGCATGGCTGGACGCTTAGAGCTTTGGAGTTGCTAGGTGTAGAGTCTAGGTCTACAGGCTTATTTCCAGTGTCTAGGCTATAACCATATTATATCTACTGCTTTTCGGATATCATGCTATGCTTGTTTTATATTATGTTATCACTATAGGATGAATGCCTATATTGTTAGACTTATGATAAAACTAAAGTGGTATGAAACCACCACAACCCTTTATAAATTATTTGAAGTCCAGTTATTGCCTTCTGACGCATTGCCCTTGTCAAACTACCGATCGATGGTGTTGTGCTTTATTTCCCACCCTAGTGGGACATACCCATATATCTTTAGGAGGCATGCAGTGATACAGTTTTCCCTAGTCCAGTTAATATCCTAGACGCGCCTTGGCAAAGAATTCATTAGCCCTGGGCATAATGGTTAGGTCGGACTTGACTAGATCTATCATATATGTGAAGAACACATGATGAATAATTCTAGAGGCACCCTCAAGAAGTTAGGATTTTGTGTTGTTCCAGCCCTAGCTGGGCACAAAATGCCTAAACTATATCGAGAAGGGGAATTGCCAAGTTGCAATGGGCCAGCAAGCCCACCTTGGGATACCTGAATCACCTTGTGCTGTACATCCTACCCTAGCGGGATGCGAGACCGTGTGAGAAACAAGGATCCCATCACACTAGTGGAAATTTTGTGATTTCTTTGATTGACAATTGAGGGTTGTCAATCTGATAAAATAGTAAGAAACAATCATTTATTTAAGTCCAGATTAAATAATTGAAATATAGTACTAATTTGCATATCTTTTGTTGTAGGTCATCATGTCTATGAATAATAGCGGATTAAAACTACAATTTGTCCTATAGGAGGATAAGTTGGACTGGTGTCAAAACTTGAGGAGTGACCTCAAGCTCAACAATTATAATAAGCTCCAAAAAGGTAAAGAGAATGAATCCTTCGTCTTCAGACTCAAGTATTTACATGGTTAAAGTCAACATGTCTACTTCGAACACATGGGTACTTGATACCGCATGTGAAGCGCTTATTTGTACACATATGCATGGGCTCAAAAGAAGTAGAATAGTGCGACCAGGAGAGATTGACCTACGAGTCAGAAATGACATACAAGTTGCTATCGTGACATGTGGAGACTTTACTCTCTTGCTACCGTTGGGACTTCAATTAGAACTTGAACATTGTTACTATGTGCCATCGACTACCAAGAATATCATATCCATTCCTCCCTTGGTGAGGAAAGGATTCAGTTTTGCAATAAAAGAGAACACCTGTTTGTTAGGGTATGCCTTTAAGGCTAATGTTTGAGGCCTTGGGTTTTTTTCAGTATCATGTATAAACAAGATAAAGGCAATTGTTGTTATTCAGATTGATACATTATCTGCTGTTATATGTAAACTTCTGAGTAATGTCTCAATGATGGTCAGCTTAGCTGACATTCAGTATTGTCCTTAGTCGAGATATCTTGGTGAATATGAGACAACCTTGGTATGATTGAGACTAATATGTGTTCTAATCTTATAGGATGCTTCGAGCATGGAATAAGATTTAGACACATAGGTGCATTAGATGTACTGGACTGACCCTACTTAGGATA
>JANTFE010012495.1:8694-19285 GCA_027562315.1 Costus pulverulentus | reverse complement strand
TTGCAAGAACTAATAGTTGATCATATGTTCATGCCATGCGATCTTCATGAAACCCTTGTTTTCGCCCATAAAAATTTTATATGCGCCTGAGTTAGGGTTTCGCGCCCCCTTTCATATTTGACTGCTAATACTGAATTGCTAGAAACCCAGTTAGCACAACAAGCATGTTTATTTGAGTTTGATTTTGAAGCTGAAAAGATTGATTTAGAAAATTCACCCTGTGATCATGATTGTTTAGAGATTGAGCCTTATGTGAATATTAATGAATCTCCTTTTGATGTTGATTGTTGTAATATTGATTTATCTGATAATTTATTTGAAGAAAAGGTTGAGGAAATTGAAATTGAAAAAACCTCTTTTGATGACATTTATGCTTTTGATGATATATCATTCATGGTTAATTCTGATGAGTTTAAAAATTGTGATATTCATGTACATCAATCTGATTTGGGTGAAAATTTTGAAATTGATGAACCCCACTGGGATCTTGGTGATATCGTTGAAATTTGTGATAAAACTTTTGAGGTTAACTCGGATTCTATTGTAAACATTGATAAATCTTATTTCTCATATGATTGTGATTTTGACTCTTCTGATGATGAATTATTTGTGGAGAAGCATGAGGAAATTAATTTTGAAGAGTCTCATCTTGACTTTAATGATGATTTTAAAATTGATAAATTGTTTGATGAAGTGCATGAAGAACCTGTAGATGATTTGAAAATTGTGAAAATTGATGAATCTCACTCTGATGTTTTGCCCATATCAATTGTTGAAAATTTTGATCTATTTGAGAAAGTGTATTTTATTGAGGAATCTGATGTAGAACAGAAAGACTATTATTATGATGATCCAATGCTTGATTATTTTGATGGAAGTCCTACTTTTATTGCAATAGAAAAGATAAAATTGAAGAAAGGACTTATGATTTTGCTTACTGACAAACATAGGAAGATCATTGAAAATTTTGATTTTAATTTATGCATAATTATGAAAGCCACATCAATTGTGATTTATATGAAATTCTGGATGTTTAGATTTGTGGCTAAGCTTTTTGGACAAAGAAAATGCAGAAAATTGTTTGCTCTTTATTTTGGTACTGATTCACCTGCTTCACCATGATATTGATTTTTGGTCAAGCTAATGACCTAAAAATTAGCGCTTCTTGGGAGGCAACCCAAGCACTCTATCTTAGCTTAGTTGCTTTTATTTTAGTTTATCTTTAGAATTAATTTTTCTTTTTATTTTGCAGGGAAAATAAAATTTTGTGCAAAATACGGCACTGCCGTAATCTACTTTACGGTACTGTATTTCTGATCTGATTTCCACTCGAGAGTTTTTGGTATTTTACGGCACTACCGTAATATTGTTCATGGTACCGTATTTCTTAGTAGTTTTTAACCCGAGAGTTCTTTGTAAATTACGGCACTGTCGTAAGACCTTTCACGGTACCGTATTTTAAAGCTGCTTTCTACTTATGGAGTAGGTGTTTTCTCGCTGTGAGAGAGATGACATATTTTAAAGCTGCTTTCACGGTACCGTATTTTCAGCGGAAGAATCATTACACCCGAAACATATTCCGGTCCCAAGGATCCATGCGAGAGAGATGACACAAGGATGTGATAGAGATGTACCTCTTTTGCTTGTCTAGTTGCCGAAGCCACGTTGAAGGCGCCCATGTGTTCGCCCTCTACAAGTATCCACGCGTCGACCGTCTCAACGTTGCTCCCTTCCACACACGGTGCTAGCCTCGGGAAGAGAATCAAGCCTTATCACTCTCTTCAAAACTTGCGCCACCTCCAAGGTAGAAGCGCCAAGAAGAGATGAGGAAGAGGATGATGCGGCCAAGTACTTCCTTTCTTCTTCTTTGCATACGCCACCTTCAAGCAAGATGCACCTATGGCCAAGGAACGGAGAGGGCTTGTGCCAAGAAGATGCCACCAAGCACTAAGAGTCCTTGCGCCAAGAAGAGAGGGAGAAGAAGAAGAACTTGCGGCTAAGGAAGAAGATTATGCTCCTTGATGAAGAAGGAGAGCTCCAAGCTCTCAAGTTGTTGCCACCTTAAGCCTCCATGCCTCCTTGTGTATTAGATCTCACGTCTTCAAGGAAGGGGGAACCCAAGAGGGGGCGATAAGGGGTCCTATAAGTAGGACTAGAGGCGGTTTGGGCAAGGACTAGGATCATGCAAAGTGTATGGCTAGGATGAGGTGCCTTGAGGCAAGGAAAGTCTCCAAGACTTTACCATAAACCTCATTCAACCTATCCATAAATGTCTAAGCACTATATCAACCCAAGACATGCCTCAAATGCATTCTTACCATCAAAGGAGAAGAGGCTAGGCGCAACATGCAAGAGGAATTCGGCTAGGGCGGTGTCTTGGGAGAAACTAGGGTTTGAGGTAAGGTAAGTCTCCAAGACATTACCATATACTTTTTCCCTATATCATATGCGCCTAGGAACTTCCCATAAAAGTTCTCAAGCCATATCAGCCCCAAGACTTGCCTTAGAGGCAAGTATTCCATCCAAGGAAGAGGGGCTAGGCACCTTTTACTTCCATAATGAAGCAAAGGCACCTCCCTCACCCTATTATGCCCCTAGGCACCAATGGGGTGAGATTTCTCCCCATTATGCCCTTTTAGTCTCTAATCTCTTCATGACAACTTATTATTGGGCCTCATTGGATAATGAGTTAGCCCAAACTTCATTGCATGGGTTGATTAAGCCAATGGATCTAATCCAATGCAACCCTAATCCAAATGTGACCAATTAAGGTCAATTTCGGGTCAACCTGCCAAAATTGAAGTTTGGCTCCAATAACTTTCTTCCAACTCATCAGGCCCATTGGCGCTGATGAAATCTTCCAAATGGATCCAAGTTATCCAATAACTTGATCCTAAGGCTTATGATTAAAGCAACGTCAAGAGTCTATTGCGTGTGACCCCGTAGGATCCTAATGACGATGGCAACGATGTAAACATCATAAGTAGTGAGGGGTACCTAGAAACACATCACTACTACCCATGTCATAGGACTCAAGTCATTATGGCAACAACTCCTAATAAGCAACGAGGATTCCCATTGCATTATAGATCCCTTTGCCTAAACTGTTATCCTACCATTGGATTAGTCTTTTGTTTATCAATCCAATGCATTGGTCATGACTCAACTAGTGTGGCCACACATTCCTGTCATGCACCAATAAGGTGGGGCGCCCCTGAATGGATATCATGCTTCCAATAAGGAAGGGGCAAATCCTACTATTGGTCATCCATGTCTCTACATGACTTATGACATGCCCAATGACAGTCGTTTTGGTCTCCCAATTACGGAGAGATGTAAGACTGTATCAAAGCATACCCATCATCAAATCTAGACATGAATACCTCAAGTCTAAGGATCAATGCAAACCTCTTGCATGTGAGATTGACTTGTTGACTAGACAAGTCAATCCTCACGGTGGATCACTCTAGTGCATCCAATGCACCTGTATGCCTGCGTTACTGTGCCCCGCACTTAACCAGCCCATACACCAGTCTCACATGTACCAAAGTTGTCTCATATCTGCTATGGTACCTTGTCTGGGGATAGTTTATGAGAACGGATCCAATCCAAACTCCTGGGACATTATATATGCAACTGAATACATCAACGCAGGTAGAGAAGTCTGCATAATAACAACCATGCTTCTATAAAGAATAATAGTTCTATCAAAGTACATTCAAACAATGCTTGACCATGTCCATACATTGGTCTTCAGGGCATATACACCAACATTTTTTATATCCACAAATTTGTTGGTGTTGTGGGTATTTTCCTTATCATTGGTGTTCCTTGGTTTTTTGCATTCTCTAGTGTTTTCTGTGTGACTTGCGATTGTGTTGTTGTGGGCACATGTTCATTGTGTTTGAGTAGATTGTGGATGCATATGTATTGTGCATGCTTGCTTTAGGCTTTGGTGCGTAGGTAGTGTGCACCCGCATGTGGTTTTGTGGAGTTTCTGGAGTGTGCCTTGCTTAAGTATAGTGCAAGGTACTGTTTTGGTATGAGGCGCTTGCCAAAGAGTATGCAAAGAGGTTGGGGGTGTGTGCCAAGCCCAATCCATCTCGGGGATACTTGCATTGCAAAGCATAGTGGCTTGCGCAAGTGGGCAGCATTAGGGAGACTATCGCAACGTGGCATTATGTAGGGTTCTGTTGGGAGCATGCGCATCTTACTTCGGGGACATTGGTTTTCTAGGATTTCTACATAGGCCTATATTGAGAGAGCCGACTGACGAGTTACACAATTTGTGCCATCACACCCGGGTTTTCCTTAGCGAAAAATTATGGCATGACAACTAGTATCAAAGAGCCATTTCACACCAACACTCTATTCATATACAGTTCTTATGGAGGAACTTGAGGAGAGGTTCTCTTGACTGGAGGCTGTAGTTGGTCTAGATTCTGACGTAGTTTGGCATGGTGATCCTATCTCAGAGTGGTTGGAAGCTCAGAGATTTATTTCAGCATTTTAGGACTGTCATAGATGGTTAGTTGGCACTGATGGCCAACTTTGGAGTCGATAGTGGCAGAGATCAGCACCTTGAAGCTAGCACTGGCACAAGTAACTTCAAATCATGCCACACCAGTTTCAGGTGTATCTTATATAGTAGTGAAGAGACAAATTCCAGATCCAGCCACTTTTGGGGTAGCTCGAGTAGAAAAGGAGTTGGAAAACTTCTTGTTTGATATAGAGCATTATTTCAAGGCAACAAAGATTCCTAACACAAAGAAGATTTAAGTTTGTGCCTTTTACCTTATAGGGATGCCAAACTTTGGTGGAGAACTTTAATGGCCCCTAGACTGGAAGGGGGGAATCCATAAGTTATGTTATGGTTAGAGATGAAGGCTGAGTTGAGAGCCCAATTCAGACTTACAAATACTTTGTACAATGACTAAGATGGCGATTAAGAATCTGAAGCACACTGGCATGGTTTGTGAGTATGTTAAGCAATTTGCTTCCATGCTCTTGGAGGTTCCCAATATGGTTGAGGAGGAGAAATTCTATGCTTTTTTGGGTGATTTACAGGACTAGGCACTTCTCGAGGTGAGGTGTCAGGGTGTGACTGACGATACCCAAATATATAGTATATTTTGTATCATTTTATAATCTTTTCATTCTAAATTGAAGATCTTTTGCTTATTTTTATGCCAAAATTAATCAAATATTGCAAAATCTACTTCTATTTTAGTTTTTCTTGATTTTCTGGTAAAAATGCACTATTTTGAGGTGTTTTCAAGCAAAATCGAAGACATAGACGAGTTACCATCATCAAAAGGAGATCACCCGACAAATTTCATGCAAATAGGAGCAACTGACCAAAATACGGTAGTGCCGTAATAAATATTACGGTACCATATTTCCATACGCTACCGTAATATCGAACCACTGCCATAATTTGGAGAAATTCCAAATAGAAGATTTTGTGATTTTACGGCACTGCCGTAAAGAATTACACTGGCCATATTTTCCGGACACTTCAGACCAGAGAACACAAGCGATTTTACGGCACTACCATGAAATATTACACTACTGTATTTTGGAGCGCATTCAGAATAGAATAAATTGCTAAAATTATGGCACAACCATAAAATATTTTATGGTACCATATTTTCGGCAATTTTTGACCAGAAAACTACAAAGAAAATACGGCACTACCGTATTTTAAATTAAGGTACCATATTTTATATGTGGACACACGAGTTTTTCGGGCTGAAACTTGCGTGTACCATAACTTTTGATCCAGAGATCCAAATTGAGATCTGAAAGTTTTTGCGAACTCCTCGTTAAGAGGAGAAGACACACGAAGTGAAAGTACTAATGTTTATCCAGTATTGATGGAGCAATCGACAGAGAGGTGCTTAGGGTTCGGCCTCACATCGAGAGACGTAGAGACCACCTCAGGCTGTGAAATTTATACTGAAGCTTTGCCTAGTGAAGGAGAAGATACTCCAGATGTTTCAGATCGAAAGGAGTCCGATCGGGGGAGAAATCAACAAAACAATGGGTGACGCCATTGTTCATCGCGTTTCTAGCCTATTACGGTGCTGTAATTTCGATTACAGCACTGTACTTTGTAACTTTTCCTGTTCCCTTTCGTATTCTGATCATCTAAAATTATGGTGTATTGTAATTTTTTCACTATGCAAGCTTAAACTTTCTTTTGGGACAAAGGGAGTAATCCCCTTGATATTTCAATGACTAGATAATCTTTATTCAATCATGATATTTTTAGTATGGTAACTTTACTTAAGAGATTATTGTCTTTAATCATTTCTAGTGTCATGTATTAACATGTTTTAGAGTTTTTGATTATAGACTGAGAAGATGATACGCATAAACTTGGAACCCTATAATTTATGGTAGGAGCTCATCGCAAGAGTTTGGTTATGTTCTTATTTTTATATTTTAGATGCTTATTTCTTGTTGATGTTTTGACTTAGAAATTATTACTGTTTTAGAGATGAAAATATGCTAGAGATAGATATTGGATTGTTCGAAAACCTTAAGTAAAACCTGTGAAACTAAGGTGCGAGAGTGCTTAGTTTTGCTTGAGATCTTGATACTGAGATGGAATGCACGAGAGTGATTCTTAATCTCTTTGATCAAAGTTTACTTATATTTAACATTGAATAGATCTTGCACGAGAGTGAGGATCGTTCTTTGTAAATTGACTGTGTGAGAGCGAGATAATTTCTTTATTAAGTAAGCTATATCTTTACCATAATGAAAATAGATTGATGATCCTTTAATTATATCTAGTCATAAATATTAAGGTGGATGAAACCCTAGTCCCAATGCTTCCTCTCTGATATTTCACTCAATCTTCATATTGTTTACTTTCATCATTCGATCACTTTGCTAGTGAGAATACAACTATTTGGTACTTAACACGTAAGTCTCTGTGCTTCGATATCTTAAATATTACTTCGAATATCTGTGCACTTGCGGAGTACAACAAGTTTTTGTCACCGTTGTGAGGAATTTAGTTTTGTTAATATCAAAATAGTTGTTAGTATTGCTAGACTAAGTTTTATTTGTTTTTAGTTTTAACTTTGTTTTCTATTTTTGCAGGTTTTGGATTTTCACAGTTGTGACAGAGCCGTGATATCTAAAAATTTGTGAATTTGCCTGTGTTTTAGATTTTCTATTTTTTATATATTCTGAAAAAAAAATTTCTAATTGATTTGTGTTGGATAATCTTTCTGTTCTTGATAGATTTGAAGATATGTCTTTTAATCATAACTCATAGGCTACTAAAAGAGGTGAGGTATACATGCCACAAGGTAAGTATGAAAATAATTCATTGAGCACACTTGAAGATACGTTTAACTCTTATATGCACTCTCTTTCTTCTCTTGTTAGATGTGATATTTGTGGATATTTTGATCATTGTTCCTCTGATTGTCCAATTTTAATTTCTCCATATTCCAATTCACCATGGCATCAAGATGATCAAAATGATTCTAGATCTTTTTATGATGATTGCTCAAACTATATTTCTGGACCATGCTTTGAGGATACTGAAAAATCTTGCTTAGAGATAATGTTTGAAAAGTTCATGAGTACCCAAGCAAAACAAAATGAAGATTTGAATGAGACCTTCAAACAAATCAATTCTAGGTTGGATGACATCGTTGCACACAATGAAATTCTTGAAACCCAGATAGCACAACAAGATTGTTTATTTGAGTTTGATTTGAAAACTGAGAAAGTTGATTTAGAAAATTCCCCCACTAATTATGATTGTTTTGAGATTGAGCCTTATGTGAATATTAATGCATCTCACTCTGATTTTGATAATTTTGAAATTGATTTCTTTGATAATGTATTATTGGAAAAGGTTGAGGAAATTGAAATTGAAAAACTCTCTTGTGATGAAATTGATGCTTTTGATGATATATCGTTTATGGTTAAATCTGATGAATTTGAAAATTGTGATATTCATGTACCTCAATCTGATTTGGGTGAAAATTTTGAGATTGATGATAAGCTATTTATTGATAGATATGAGGAAATTGATTCTCAAATTAATTATTTTGTGAAATTTGATGAATTTGACTCTGATTCTGATGATGAATTATTTGTGGAAAAGCATGAGAAAATTGATTTTGACAAATCTCACTTTGATTTGGATGATAATTTTAAAATTAATAAATTATTTGATTGTGGGCATGATGAACTTGAAGATGATTTGAAAATTACAAAGATTGATGAACCTCATGATGATGCATTGCCCATATCTGATATTCACTCTTCTGATGTATTTGAGAATTTATGCTTTATTGAGGAACTTAATTTGAGACAGAGACATTATTTTGATGATCCAATACTTAAATCTCTTGACAGAAGTCATATTGCATTTGAAAATATAAATTTGAAGAAAGGACTTATGATTTTGCTCACTAATAAACATAGGAAGATTATTGAAAATTTTGATTTTGATTTCTGCATATTTAAGAAAGCCACTTTGATTGTGATTTATATGCAATTCTGGATTTTTGGATTAGTGGCTAAAATTTTTGGACAAATGAAATGCAAAAAATTGCATGCTATTTACTTTGGAACTGATTAACCTGATTTTTGATTTTTGGTCAAGCTATGAACCTAAAATTAGCGCTTCTTGGGAGGCAACCCAAGCACTTTTGCTTAGTTTAGTTTCTTTTATCTTAGTTTATTTTTAGAATTACTTTTTCCTTTCATTTTGCATGGAAAATAAAATTTTGTGAAACATATGGGATTGCCGTAATCTATATTACGGTGTCGTAATTGCGTCTGATTTTTGACCCAAGAGTTCTTTGAAGAATACGGCACTGCCAGGAGACATTTCACGCTTTCTTGCAAACATCAGACACCAGCAACTAGAAAATTTTTCCAGTCCGCGAGCCGTTGCTTGCAACATCTTCAACCATTTCATTCTTCAGCCTGCAGCATCTTCTTCCCAAAGTAGGCAGCTTTTGCGTCTTCGACAACACTGACTGCAACAACCATCAGTTTCATCTAAGCCTCTTCTCCAGATCCAGACCAGCAATATCTTTGTCCGCCTCTATGTTCTTTGCCAGGAGCTCTCGTCTATTTTCAGCAGCCGCCTCATCAGCAAGCCAGGCGATATGCGAGCACCTTCCTCCACCGCCGCAAGCTTCTTCATCTCTAGTCGAGCCAGACGTGCAATTTTCAGCAGCCGCCCACTAATTTTCCCTAATCGGCGACAACGTGATTTGTTTCTGCCAAGCACCGCATGCAGTTTCTTCTTCAGATCTCTTCCAACCACCGTACAACATCAGCTATTCACTCGAGCTTCATTCTTTCTGCTACCACCCATGGATTCGACCAGATCGGCAACTCTGCATCACCAGCAGCCGCAGCTTTCTGCCAACTCTGTTTTCTTCCAGCCGGCAGCTTCGTTTCTCAGCCACCGCCGTTCCTGGTTCGGATCCAGAAAGTTCTTTCAGCCACCTCTACATCAGTAACTGCCACTAGCTTCTTCTGCAATCACCACGCTTCATCTCCAGCCAGGTGTCGCTGCTACATCGCCGACCACCAGCAGCAGCTTGCATTCATCCAGTGGTGTCTTCCTCTGATAGCTGTCTCTTCCATCGCCATCTCTGTTCAGGAAACAATGAACTCCTCAACTGGTGGCATTTGACACCAGGATCAGCAGAGCTTCCTTCCATCAAGAAAGATCGTGAGCGGCAACCTTTGTTTCTTTTGGAGATGAATTTATTTCCGCTGCAAGCAGTCTCTTCAGACAACTACCCACGAGCTTTTCATCACTGCCAGCCACCATTCCTGATTCTTTCAGTCGGGAACATCTCTGTTCCGGGCGACAAGGAGCTTCTGCAGCAAAACTCCTTCCAGCCGGCATGCTTCCAAGTCCAGATTAGCCACCTCGGTTTCCTGTTAGCCAGCAACAATTTCTGCCGTCTTTTACAACTGCTGCTTCATCATCACCACGTGCAGTATCTCCAAATAAAGGCCCACTTCTACGTCCAGATCAGCAGCAAACCTGCTCTTCAGCAAATCCAGGCGGCAACGTGTTTCAGCACCGCAATAACTTCTTTTCCCAGCCAGCTGCAACATCATCGACCAGTGGCAGCTATCTCATCCAGCAGCTTACTCTATGCAGCCACACCAACGATGCACTTCTCAGATAGTTGGCGTTTTTATTTCATCATCATGCTGCATTTTTATTTTTTATTTTATTTATTTTTGCAGTATCATTAACAACTTTGATTTTTTTTCTTTGCAGTGCTATCTCTCACACCCACCGGGCGACAATCTTACCTCCAGGACTGTAGTCTTCAGTAGGCCACTAGAGATTACTCACTCTACTGTCGGCACCATCATCATTGCTAGCAGCTCTTCAGCTAGCATCTGTTCCACCTCTGCTTCTCACCTGCATCATCTTTCTACCAGCATGCTTTTGGACCATCGATGATATCTCTGATGTTGGGGTATGCCCTTAAGGCTAATGTTTGAGGCCTTGGGATTGTATAAGTATCATGTAATAAACTCTTATGTTTATAAAGGCATGGTTATTATTCAGGTTGTT
>JANTFE010012480.1:2074-14881 GCA_027562315.1 Costus pulverulentus | reverse complement strand
CAAAACAAAAATCAAACATGGATCACAAGTTGGCAATCATATGTAGCAAGCCAAAAAACCTGCTCTGATACCACTGAGAGAAAACCTAGGTCACATGCACATTCAAAAATTGTGCAGCGGCGGAAATACTAGGTTTCAAAGATCGCATGGCTTAAACATATGATCAACCTTGAAAGAATAGGTTAGAGCATTACCATTGCCATGCTTTGAGTGGCGGCTTGGAAGAAGAAAGGGGCGAGCGCCTCTTCTCCAAAGAAGTCACACACAAGATGAGAAAGACTTCTTCCTTGTGTTCCTTGTGCTAGCAAAGACACCAAGGAGTCTTGATCGTCTTTAGGAAGGGATGATGTGTATCTTCTTTGGCCGGTTCAAGCTTCTCACTTTTGCGTGAAGATAGTCCACTCAAGAGAGAGCAAAAAGGAGAAGGAAGAGAGATTAGATGAGGCGAAACTGTAGAGAGCCACAAAGGGAAGATTCGGCCACCAAATATGGTAAGAACCGAAAATATAACTCCCTTAATAACTCTCATTAAACGATTGTTAACTCCTCTTAATCGCCAACTCCTCTTAAATTGAACCATGCGTTCAAAGTGAACCGGTTCAATTTCAATTTGGTTCAAGCACCAAATTAAACCAGCCCTAGTTATGATCAAGCTTTGAACCAAATGGCTCAAGATCTAACCACACATCACATTGAACCCCTGATCTTTATGATCAAGCTTCAATCCTCCGATCAAAGCTTACCGATCACATGTCCTAATCAATCAAACATGATTAGACTAGATCTCACTTTTAATCAGAGCTTAATTCCTGTAAACTGGACTAGAATAATCCCAGTCCACACGATCTGACATAAGTAAGTCGTATCATCAAATTGTGCGACCTTAAGGGTTTCCTTCAATGTCGGTAACGATAACTTACGTTATCACAACCAGAGAGGGGTATCTAGCAACACATCACTATCTCCCGATATGAAGGAAAGAGTCTTCCAAGACTACTCCCAAACCATAGCACAAGTGTGAATCCAATTCACTTGGCATACATGTTTCCCTTTGCCACCGGATGTTCTCGTTGGACAAGCGTGTCAAGCCTGTGATTCCAACATGATGAAAATGATTAGATCAGACGAACATAGTCGTCTAGGTATGACCATACACATTCTCAACCATTTCATCCAGAGGGGGGCCCCATTAGAACATCACACCCCAACTAGGAGAGGCAATCCTTTATCTATCACAAGTACCCTAACATGACTCATGCCCACTATCCAAGATAATCCTTAACCATTATCTTTTAAATGATATTGAACTATCTCAAGATAATGCCAATTATCACTTAGAAATACAAGTGATCTCAAGTCAGAGGGAAATATGCCACTTGTTTATATATTAGGATTATTCACATTGTGACAAACAATTGAATATCCTAAGTAGGGTCAGTCCAGTACATCCAATGCACCTATGTGTCTCAATCTTATTCCATGCTCGAAGCATCCTATAAGATTAGAACACATATTAGTCTCAATCATATCAAGGCTGTCTCATGTTCACCGAGATTTCTCGACTAAGGACTTTACTGAATGTCAGCTAAGCTGAACATCATTGAGACATTACTCAGAAGTATACATACCGCAGCAGATAATGTAACAATCTGAATAACAACAATTGCCTTTATAAACATATATGTATAGTTTATACATGATACTGAAAATATCCCAAGGCTTCAAACATTAGCCTTAAGGGCATACCCCAACAATTATGACTTTATCAAAAGCGATGATGACGCCTGTGTATACAAAAAATTCAGTAGGAGCTTGGTGACTTTTCTGGTCTTGTATGTCGATGACATACTACTCATCGAAAATGGCATCCCTAGTCTTTAGTCTGTGAAGTCATGGTTGGGAAAGTGTTTCGAGATGAAAGACTTAGGAGAGGCCGCCTATATCTTAGGTGTGAAGATCTACCGAGATAGATCCAAGAGGCTCCTTACCCTTAGTCAGAGTACCTACATTGATAAGGTTCTAGAGAGGTTCAACTTGGAGCAATCCAAGAAGGGGTACCTTCCAGTGAGACATGACCTTACTCTCTCAAAGGGCTAGTGTCCCACCACACAGGTTGAGAGGGATGACATGAGTCGAGTGCCCTATGCCTCGGTGGTAGGATCGATCATGTATGCAATGTTTTGTACTAGACCAGATGTGGCTTATGCTGTGAGCATAACTAGCCGATACCAATCCAATCCTGGTTTGCAGCACTGGGTGGCTGTAAAGAACATCCTTAAGTATCTGAGAAGAACTAAGGATTTGTTCTTGGTCTACGGGGGACGGGAAGAGCTCAGTATGCAGGGTTACACTGATGCGTCATTCCAGTCTGACCCTGATGACTTTAGATCGCAGGCCGGCTATGTGTTCAAGTTGAATGGAGGCGCTGTATATTGGAAGAGCTTCAAGCAATCCACCATAGCTGATTCTATAATCGAGGCTGAGTATGTGACCGCTTATGAGGCAACCAAAGAAGCTATTTGGATAAGAAAGTTCATTTCTGAACTTCATGTGGTTCCTAGTGCAGTGGATCCTATTGAGCTTTACTGTGACAACAATGGAGCAATTGCACAAGCCAAGGAACCACGGTCTCATCAAATATCCAAACACATACTCAGGAGATTTCACCTGATGAGAGAGATCATTGATAGGGGTGATGTCAAGATTAGCATAGTTGACACAGAGAACAATCTGGCAGACCCATTGACCATGGCTTTGGTGTAGTAGAAGTATGATGGTCACGCTAGAGATATGGGGTTGAGATTCCTCAACCTCTAGGTCTTAGTGCAAGTTGGAGATTGTTGGTGTATATGCCCTAGGACCTAGTTTTGGTCCATCTTTGTACTACTTGACATTGATACTCTTATAACATTCTGGCATTGTCGTTATCTATGTTTGTCTACATCTGCGATTCTGTACTTACATGGTAATGCCCCTAGAGACAGATTGAATCTGTGCTTAAATAGTTGTCCCCAATCGATGTACCTGAGTGGATATGGGACAGCTCTGGTACTTGTGAGACTAGTATATGGGCTGGTTAGACACGAGATACTAATGTAGACATATGAGTATATCAATGGTGGATATACTGGACCTTCTTGCCTTATCAAGAGAGGGATTATGAGTTCAATTCGAATTTGACTTTCTATATATTGTTGGCGCAACTTCTTGCTTGAATTAATCAAGCCTTACACGCCAATATGTCAGCCCCTTTGCATCCAAGATAATTTCCAATTATGGAAACCTAATTCTATAAGGATTCATACATATCATTGGCGCAAATTCCATACATAGAATTATGCCATGCACCAAGTATAAATCCTACCCCGATTAGGATTCCAACTTACCTCAATTAGTTTTAATCCACAACTCTTAATTGGATTTGGATTTCAACTTTTAATTAGGCCTTGGATTTAAATCCTTATTGGATTAGGATTTGCGCCCACCACTATGGGCCAAATCCAAATCCAATTCTCATTAGGATTTGAATTCTAGTT
This sequence comes from Costus pulverulentus, assembly GCA_027562315.1. Lineage (NCBI taxonomy): Eukaryota > Viridiplantae > Streptophyta > Magnoliopsida > Zingiberales > Costaceae > Costus > Costus pulverulentus. The sequence goes on along the minus strand of JANTFE010012480.1, from coordinate 11,345 downwards.
GGATTAGGATTCCAATTCCTAATTAAATTAGGATTCCAACTCCTAGTTGGATTAGGATTCCAACTCCTAATTAAGTTAGGATTCCAACTCCTAGTTGGATTAGGATTCCAACTCCTAATTAAATTAGGATTCCAACTCCTAGTTGGATTAGAATTACAATTCCTAATTAAATTAGGATTCCAACTCCTAGTTGGATTAGGATTCTAATTCCTAATTAAATTAGGATTCCAACTCCTAGTTGGATTAGGATTCCAATTCCTAATTAAATTAGGACTCTAACTCCTAGTTGCATTAAGATTCCAATTCCTAATTAAATTAGGATTCGAATCCAATATAGTTTATTATTCCAAGTATAAATTTGACTCGAATTTAACCATGAATCCTAATTGGACTCGGATTCAATGAATTTGTCTTGGACTCAGAATCAGATTGAACTCAAATACATTCCAAGATATCCAGATCAAAATACAACGATAAGAGTCTAATGCGTGTGACCCCGTAGGATCCATATGATGATGGCAATGATGATTAAACATCATAAGTAGTGAGAGGTATCTAGCAACACATCACTAATACCCATGTCATAGGACTAAAGTCATCTTGGCAATCAATTCCCTAACAAGCAACGAGAATTCTCATGCATTCTAGATCCCTTTGCCTAAATTGATATCCAGCCATTAGTCTCTTATTTGTAAATCCAACTTATCGGTCATGACTCAAATAGTATGGCCATATATTCATGTCATGCACCAATGAGGTGGGGCGCCCCAAGATGGATATCAAGCTTCCAATTAAGGAAGGGGCAAATCCTACTATTAGTCATTCATATCTCTATATGACTTATGATATGCCCAACGACAACCGTTTTGATCACCCAATTATGGAGAGATATAAGACTGTATCAAAATACATCCGTCATCATATCTAGACATGAATACCTCAAGTCTATGGATCAATGCAAACCTCTTGCATGTGAGATTGACTTGTTGACTAGACAAGTCAACCCTCACGGTGGGTCACTCCAGTGTAACCAAAGCTCAACTCTAGGGGAGCAAGCTCAACCCACAAACATACCACAACGCTAACATAGGTTTTCAGTTCAAAGGAAGTCGACTAGAAGTGCAAAGTGTGTGAATTACAAGCTTTAAACCTAACCCTTTCAACATTTACATGTGGTGGCAACCCTTGGCTTTCCATTGCTGAGGTGAACGTTGGCTTGAGTGGGAGGTTGCTGGTGGTAGTGTGGGGAATACTCCTGCGCATGCTGATATGAGTCTTTGTAACCGTGGGCTAAAAAAGCTTGCTGGTAAGTAATGTTGATATGTATGGCATTGATTGGCTTGAGCTGCATGTAGATGGATGCGATAGTTCCTTCTTAGTTGAAATTAACTTGAACCGATGTTGAGATAGTTGACTTGATATGTGAGCTGGATTCATGTTGACTTGAGCTTGACGTGCCTTAGATGTTGATCATTTGACCTTGCTAAATTGAAGCCGATCCTTGCTGGAGTTTGAACTTTGTTGACTTGACTTGGATGCTAATGTTGACTTTGCTTGAATGTGGGCTGATTTATTCATGCCGTTGCCAAATTGTAGTCGAAGGATGTAGGTGCTTGTAAGTGCCTTACAAGTGCATTTACCCTAGGCTACAAACAACCTACTACATCCACTAAAAATAAAACAAAGACTTGAAAAGTAAATCCTAGGCTAAAACCTACCTACAATGCAAAAAATTTAACGAGTTTCAAAATATCACAATACAACATATTCATCATGCAGTCATCTCATATCTAATTGGTGGCTTCTAGATTCTTTATTGATCTTCTTGGATGTGTCCCTATATCAGGTGTACTCTCTCAAAGCCCAAAGGTTTAAGCTCTTCTTATAGCCTAAGAGAGGAGAAATTAGAGAAAAAGCGAATGCTTGTCCGTCCACCAAAAATTAGAGAAGCTCTTCTTGATAGTCGTAATCACGAGTTGATTCTAATCATAGTCTCTGATTTTCAAGTTAATTATTTTGCTTTGAAATCAGTGGTGTGACCTCATTTCTCCTTAGAACATATTATTTTATCAATAAATCTTCCAAAATCTTTTATCATCCGGGAATCACCATAGAAAATTTTCGTTTACCTTTGGGCTCCAAATTTCTAATGAATGACCCCTTGTATACTTTGAATATTTTCATGATAAAATATCATTGATTTCACTATTTTTATGACCTTTTACTTGAAAACACACAAAAATAGAGAAACAAGGATTTTCTGTAATATATACTAATTTTAAGTTACTAATGCATATAGAGAAAAATATGACACAATTTTATGATAAATATACATAAAAAAATACTATAAAAATTAGTGTCATCACTTCGCAGGTTTGAAAATAATCCTTAATCAGTTTGAATTCTATACCTTAGTTTTTGGAAGAATCCTTATTGGATTTGGATTCTACACCCTGAACTCAAACTTTTTGATGGGATGAGTCTTGGATTTTACTGTTAAAAATATAGGCTAGGTCCCCACTCACATCCCTAATACTTTTGGTCTCTTCCCATTGAGAGTTATTTAAAGAAGGATAGTGGTAGCACTTGGACAGTAGAAGATGAACATGCAATTAATGGCACAATTAGGTATGCCTTGAATTTATTATTTCTACTTGTTGTTCCAAATTCATATAATGGATTCTATATGTATGATTAAAGTTTTCTAACATATGGTATTAGAGCTTGATTGTATGAATTTAGGATAAATTATTGTGCTTTATGAATTGCATGTATTGATATATGCATAAAACTAAAATTGAATGTGCAAAGTTTGAAAGCATTCTCTTCTTTGCAATTTTATTGATTATGAGGCGTCATAGATGCTACCACCATGAACCCTTGTGCGAGTGTCACATTTTGGTTTAGAAAAAAAAATCTTTCTTTTTTCTCTCCCATTATTGCCTGAGATGAGCAGTTGGAAACCTAAGCCACCACTGCCAAAATCCTAATCACCACCTCTCCTCCCGCTCGTAGCTAGGGCTTCTACCCTAATTGCTACTACTTTCCCCATCGAACTCACGCTAGGGTTTTAGCCTTGTCTAGGTGCTTGTCACTAGAAGGGAGAAAGGTGACTATGGTTGGCATGGTGACGAGCAACAGCTCACAACTCCGATGTGTGAACATGCCTATGCCCCTATGTGTGAATGTGTCGCCACTCCTGCATGTGAACATGTAATGCCCGCGTGCGAATGAGTAGCAGACACGCAATCTAGTTAGGAAAGAAGACATAATGGTTGAATATATCAACATTGATAGTATGATTGTAGATCTGATAACCAAAGGCTTAGCACCTACTATTTTTGTGAACTATGTAGCAAACATGGGTATTATAGTGTCTTTTGATGTATTTAGTTAGTAGGAGTTTTTGCATACACAGTAATGTTAAATTCAGTTATTTGAATCATATTTAATATTTGTATTAATTTTATTTTGCATATATGGTTTTATATTAATACATGTTCATGTTCATACTCATTTGTATCATTTTTTTATTTATTATGTACATACTATTTAAGATTTATACAAATATAAAGTATTAAGGATAATATAATCTTAAGCGTGACGGATTGATGTATAAATATAAAGTTAAGGATACTGTAATCTTAAGTATGATGGTTTACGGTACAAATATAAAGTTTTAAGAATAATACAACTAGTGGCTTGCTAATAACGTATGTGGATTTTTCATTCAGTTTATAGAAATCGTGAGAGAGATTTCTCATTAATTTAGATAAGTCATATGAGATATACAAGACACATTAGTGTCAATTTCTCATTGGGTTTAAAAAAAATAATTAAGTAAATTTCTCATTTGGATCGAAAAATAGAAAAGAGGACCTATAAAAAAATAATATCAAGTATGTATTATTTTACTACACAGTTTACATTGCCATCTATGCTAATATAATTTATTAATAATTGTGATTATAGAGGACTTGTATTACATGATAATATAATACTCTACCATAATTTGATATTAGTGATTGCATTAGACCAGATTGAAAAAGTGTTGTTTGGATTAACAAATGTATTTTCTTAGGAAAAAGTTTTTAATATATATATATATATATATATATATATATATATATATATATATATATATACACACACAAATGGTTATTATTTTACACACTTTTTTAAATGATAAAAACAATTAATGTTAAAGGGAGAATGTTGAAAATTTTAATCTAAATGTGATAAATGGCCTATGTAGCCTACATGTTAAGAAGAATCTATAATAATCTTTATTGAATATAGATTCTACACCCTAAACCCTAATTTCTTGATGGGAGTCTTGGGTTTTATTATTATAAATATGAGCTAGGTGTTCACTCATATTTTTAATTCATATGGTCTCTTTCAATTGAGAGTTGTATGAAGAGAACTCATATTTTTAATACATTTGGTCTCTTCCAATTGAGAACTAGTAGTGGAAGATCTCTAGCCTTGCGATTGGGCAAAGGAAGATAAAACATACTATTAATGGTACAATTAGGTGTGTCTTGTATTTATTATCTATAAATGTTGTTCTAAATTCATACAATAGATCATGTATCTATGAGTAAAGTTTTCTAAGACAATCTATTACATCTCATAAATCATAGTGTTAAAAATAATTTATTTACGAGAGAAATATTGATATTCATGAAAACTAAAAAAATTATATAATACTATTGAAATTATGTAGATAATTAAGTAAACTTCAATCTCTATCCTTATTGATGAATGAACTTGTTGGTCATGGGTTGTGTAGTTTGGGTTTGATCTCAATTTGAAAAGAAAAATAAAAAATTACCTCATAGGTCAAAACTTTGTTGAATAAGCCTTTTTCCTGAGTCAAGACTAATAGTTATATAAAAAAAATTAGAGTTAAAGGCATGATAAAAAAATGTGTCACAATATTGGGAGCATTTTTGTGGAATTGATTGAAAGCCTACGTTCTGATCTCAATTGTAATTGATTCACTTGAGATTAATATAGTGACTGTAATTTAAATTTAAATTAGTAAATATGAGAACTGAGGACGGATTGATGAAGACTTTGAATTGGCTTGGAATCCACAGCCAAAACTTTATAGATGGCTTAGGGAGATGAGAAAGAAACATAAAAGGGCGGTGGGAAGACGTGATAGGGTGTGTTTAATCGTGGCTAAAAATTCATCAACGCTAGTCCGACATTAGGATTTTGATTGGATCAATCGTGGCTAAAAATTCAAATCATGTTAAAACTCTGAACTTGTAACCAAAGCCAAATCCTGTAAGCCAAACTAAAGTCAACTCGATGTATATTCAATGGATTCCCAATGGGTCATAAATAGATTAAATTGATGTCTATGTTAAATCAGTTTGCAACCATTGAATTCAATCTAATCTGACTCGGATTAAAACCTACATTTGATCTAGGACTATTTGATGCTGAGCCTACAACGAAAAGTCAAAAGATAAAAAAAATAATTACATCTAAAAGCAATGAGGGGAAGGTAGAAAAAGAGTAAGAAAGAAAATAGGGATGAGAAGAAAGAAATACTAGTGGCTTCACTCAAAAACAAGTGAATTGTTATTACATCTATGCTGTTACTACTCGTATCTATAGAAATGCTTATACGAGTGAATTCAAATTCTTATGTATCAGTACGCCACTCGAAGCTAAACAAGATGCTGCTTGCTTCATGATTTGAACACTTAGAATTGAATATGTTTCTTGAATACGTAATCCGAGCTCAAGTAAGAAATTGTGTTATCATGATAAGAAAATCATACTTGATCAATTCAGAAGACATGTGTTTGAATGATTTAGTTAACTTTGTCCCCACGATAGAGTTGTTAATCTGATATCCAATAGCTAGTTCGATTCAAAAAAAAAAAAAAAATTAAAAAAATAAAAAAAGAAATGACTACCGTAGAAATATTGACTTTTATGCTTTCATCCAGATTTACCTTTTAACTTGGGGTTCAAAACTTTATCTTAACCATATATCAGCTAAACATAACTTGACTTTTATGTTTGAATGTTCCTATTTATTAAAAGGAATAAAAGTGAAAGAACATATCATATATTAAAAAAGTAAAAGATGAAATCAAATAAATATTCACAAATAGGATATTTATTGAAAGAAATGGAGGAAGAAGAAAGCAATCTGAGATCAAAGAAATGAATGATACATTTAGATAAATATTAAAAGAAAAAATATTAATCAAAAGTTGAAACGAGATAAACATTCATTGAAATAATATTTATCGAATGAATGAAAAATGAAGTCAAATAAATATTCACAAAAAGAATATTTATTGAACTTGAAATCAGATAAGTATTTACAGAAAGAACATTTATCAAAAGAGCGAAAGATGAAAGAGGCGTCGAATGAATGAAAGATGAAATCAGATAAATATTCATAGAAAGAATATTTATCAAAAAAATGGAAGATGAAAAAGACATCGAAGGAATGAAAAATAAAATTAAATAAATATTCATTAAAATAATATATATAAAACTTGAAATCAAATAAATATTCATAGAAAGAATATTTATAAAAAGAATGGAGGATGAAAGAGGCATCCAAGGAATAAAATATGAAATCAAATAAATATTCACATAAAGAATATTTATTGAAGTTGAACTAGATAAATACTCGCAGAAAAAATATTTATCAACGAAATGGAAAGTGAATGAAACAGTTAAATATCAAAGAAGTGAATGATGAAATTAGATAAATATTCATAGAAAAAATATTTATCAAAATAATGAAAGATGAAAGAGGTATTGAAGAAATAACGGATGAAATTTAGTTGAATATTTATCGAAAGAGATAGATGGAAGAAGTAACTAAACATTAAAGGAACCAAAGATAAAAAAAATAATTGAATGTGAAATGAATGAAAATAAAATCAAATAAATATTGATCAAGATAATATTATCCATTTTGGCTCTCATATCTTATACTAAGTTGTAAGCCATTTCATGGCATGAATGATGAATGATGTTGTTCTTCCAACGACTTATTTTGTTTGGTTTATATGTATGGATCTCTTAATCAAAAGGTGCCATAAGCTACTTAAGGATAATTAAAAATGAATGTTCACATACATTGGAAGCCAAAAACCACTAAACAAAAAAAGCCTTATACTCACAAGGTGAATTTGATATGGTCACATAATATTTTAACATGAAATTAAAATTTAACCATTTTTGACCCAATAAATTATAGCATGCTCGGTGGGACCTAGCTTCTTCTTTCTTCTTTGAGATATGTATATATATCACTTTTTTTTACTTTTATGGTAGCTCTTATGCTAACAATGAAGACCTTCGCATTTGGTTGGAAGAATATCTTTTAAAACATCACTCTACAACAAGCGGCGAATGGTTGAGGGTAATGATTTGTTTGAATAAAAATCATTACCTACCTTCTCATTGATGGATCAAAGACATCAAGGTTGTCAATGGCGGTTGGATTGCAAAATTATAAACTCTTCAAATGATCAAAATATTAAGATCCAGGATCTTAATACAAAAATCATTGGGTGCATAAGTCAGATTACCAAGGATTTATCTTTTTACAATAGAGTGGATATGATGGGGGGCATGTTTGGAACCCCAGGTCAATTTAAAATAAAAATAGAAGTGTGGAAGTGTTGACCTAAAACATGTTTCACCAAAAATCCAGAAAGATTGTCTTACGAGAGAAAACTAGTGGATATGTAGAGTATGTACCTTTTGTGCTAGTGTAGAAGGGGCTGATTATGAAGACACGCAAGTGAATGTCCTCTACAATCGCGCACACTACTGGCTCCTCGAGATCTCTTCTTCCTCGCCTGGTGCTAGCCTCAGGAAGAAGATCCATGCTTATGAGGGAGAGCTCCTCACCTTGTACCAAATCCAATTTGCTTGCGCCAATGGCAAGAGGAAGAAGCGCCAAGGAAACTCTTCTCAACTTGTGCCTCTTGATGCTTTGCTTGTGTTCTCGCCAACACAAGTGGATGAAGTCACCAAACCAAGTACTCACACCACCAAGAGAGGAAGAGGGAGGCGTTAAGAGGGCTTGGGCGACTGCAAGAGAGGATGCGACTAGGGAAAGCATCAACCCACATGCACCCAAGATAGCATCTCTTATTTATAATAAACTAAGGAGCTATATTGGGGAATATATTTAATCAAATTTAATGAATAAATTCATTAAATATATTCCATGCATGTGCCTATATTAATTAAGATTAAATAATAAATTTATTCAACCTTAAATAAGCACTTAGCCATAATTTAGCAAAGAGAAAATTTCTCTTGCTAAAAAAATAATTTTATTAATTCAAGTTGACTTGGGCGCCAAGTCTAAATTGCGCCTAGACCCTTGTTTGGCTCAAGCTTGACCACCATGGTCAATATAGGTCAAATAACTAAATAAAATATCAACCTCATTGAAGCAGTCTCAAAGCATCAACCTCCCAGAACGATCAGAATCATTCAATGATTTGATCTAAGGCTACCCAATCAATATGAGATCTCGAGTGTCTAGGTGTGTGACCCTATAGACTCCTCAAACGTTGGTAGTGTTGGTGTATATGCCCTAGGACCTAGTTTTGGTCCACTTATGTACTACTTGACATTGATATTTATATATCATTCTGGCATTGTCGTTATCATTGTTTGTCTACACCTGCGATTGTGTACTTACATGATAATGTCCCTGGAGACAGATTAGATCTGTGCTCAAATAATTATCCCCAGTCGATGTACCTTAGTGGATATGGGACAGCTATGGTACTTGTGAGACTGGTATGTGGGCTGGTTAGGCACGTGGTGCTAACGTAGACATATGGGTATATCATTGGAGGATATACTGGAAAGACCCGCTGTGAGGCTATGACTTGGTGTCATGAGTTATCCTCACAAGTAATAGGAGATGCATTGATCCCTTGACTTGAGGTCATTGATCATTCTATATGGTTAGGGACTTGCTTTGATACAACCTAACACCTTGCCGTAGTTGGGAGGTCATAACGGTTGTCATTAAGCATGTCACGACCATATGAGAAGGTCAATGGACAAACATAGGATTTGCCCCTTCCTTAGGGAAGTATGATATCCATGGAGCTCCTCTATGATTTTATGACTGAGAGTGTATGGCCATACCCAGGTAAGAACCTGTTTTAGTCATAGCCATGTGATTGGGTGAAAACAAGTGGTGACACACTTGTCCAATCAGATATCAGTTCGGCAAAGAGACTGTAATGCA